>JAPYKE020000605.1:0-39437 GCA_028554795.2 Sinohyriopsis cumingii | reverse complement strand
TTATTGTACCTGCAAAAGATGAAAAATCATGTGTACAAAAACAACTATCTTATTCTTGTAAGGCATGCCATAAACCAGGATAGAGAACACTCTAAGTACACTTGTAGATAGATCACTTGTACCATGTGGGATGTTCTGGCATGAGTAATTTTTAGGTAATTTATTAAGGATTTGGTATTCCTTCCCATTTTGATTTGAATTGTCCTGCTCTAATTGTCCCTTTTTTTTTACACTCTCCTGCTTTGAAATTGTTCATGTAGTTAGTTCAGTTCTCTTGCATTCCCTTTTGTTGAAGTAGCAGTGAATACCAACAAACAAGAACAGTTTCCTTAAGTCAGCATTTCCCATTGGCACTTGTATAAGCCCAATTATAATCTACTATTGACTTTCAATTAATCCTATTTCTTTCTGTCAAGCTGCTCCTGTGGAATTTCCATGTTTGGTCCAACATTACAAGAATGATAACCATTTTAGTCACACAGTGCGTATTCATTCCATTCAAATCCACACTGTTCTTGAAACTTTGCATCCCATCGCAAGAATCCAAATTGGCATGAGATGATATCTGCATGGTTATGGAAGGCTGCACTCTACATGCCGGCATTGTAGAAAATATGAACTATGTGATATGAAAGAGCTGCGTCATCTTAGAAATTAAAATTACATGACTCTTGAGGTCTCCACTAAACATAGGAGTCTAAATGTTAGGTTCTCACTTTGTCAGTAATGTATTTTGAGATAATTTAATTGCAATGAAGTTAATACAGGTTGTTGATGAACTCATCTATATTACATGGATAATGTATTCAAGGTTACCACACCTTATGTATATCATTCAGTTATCTCCCTTACACCAGTCATAACATTTCAAGGAAATAAAATCTCACATTTTCAGTGACTGATTATGAAAATAAAGAGAAGATTTGTGAAGTATTATATTAGCCCTCAATCTTGACGCAAATGTAAGTAGAAGCAATTTGATAATTTCTCACAGTAAAGTTTACAAGTTTAAAAACTGATAAGGTATGTTCTGCTTGGCTCTGAGATAAGTTTCTCTCTATCTTATGCCAATTATTATTAAATTCTTATGTAGAAGAAATATACTTTATATGTATCTATATTATCTAAATTATTCACCCTTTTATATTAGATGGAAATGAACACAACTTCACTTGAAATTTGGGTCCTGTAAGGGATGTTATAGCACAGTTGCCTTTGGGCTGTCCTTGGACCTGTTGGGCCCTGCCCCATATATTTGTCCAAGGTAAGGTCATCAAACTTTCACTTCTCATTTTTCGCATTGCTGATTTTGCCACCTTTAATTCCTTTATCATAAGCTACCTCTCCCTTTTAGATAAACACTTTCCTCCTGTTTTTAACTCCATTTGATGTGCTATACTTAGTGTTTATATTTGGCATTTTTCTGTATTTTATTCCCCTAATTTCACCTCCCAATCAAAACATAACCACTTACAAGCTGCGATTTACTATATTTGGTGACTGACTGGCTTATTGAAACAATTTTATTCACATTACAAAGGCGGAAAGCTTACTGTTTGTGTTACAAAGAGGATGGGTAGGTGGACCTTTGTGTGAGGACTGGTGGTTAGTGACCTCTTGTATCTGTAGATAGTGTAAAGTGGTCAAAGCTTATACTTTATAATAAGATTGGGTCATGTCCACCTGTCTCTGATGTTAAGTTCTGCACCTACCAAACAAATATAAATTCCTTTCTTTTAGGTGAATTGTACATTTTGAAGTAGGACAGGTGCATACTATTTGGTACATTGACCTTTGACCTAGTTATTACATAATATGATATAATGTGATTTATCCCATATCACCTATGTGAAGTTCAATAATTGCTGATATGAATAAGATACAACTCATAGTTGAAAGAATTCATTTTATTTCAAAAGATGATTTTGATAGTGAAGCAAAAGTATGAAAACAATAGTTCAAACAGCTCAATGACATTTCTTTACACATTCATATAAGACATAGGTTAGTACCTCATCAAATTGTTTTTCACAAGTGAGACTAAGTATATTTGTTACTTATACAGTCCCGAACTATTTCACAGATTATTGGAAAAATTAAGGTTTGCTATAGGTATAACGGTACCAATTGCGCAAGTCCAGGTGGGCGGAGCTTAAGGTGTATGGAACATTGTATTCAGAATTAAAGAACAAAACTAGCTGTGATTGGTGCATTATGTAAGACTTGTACTTTCTGTTTGGCTTAAAAAAAAGTTGAGCCTCTTGGCAACATGTGAGTTTGTGTTAATTTCTATCTAGATCATATTTTGTATTTTTTATGAGTTTTTTAAAATATGGTACACATGACTGAAAATGTGCTTGTTGTGACTAGATAACTCTTACCCCTGTCTAGTTCCAGTAGAGTTATCTCTCTTAAATGCAATGGAGTACCTGGTTATGTCATTGTCAAATTGACAATCTAGCATTGTTCTATATGACAGCGTGTGACATGCATGCCCAAGTAGGACAGAAAGTATATTTATTTCACAAAACATTAGCATTGAGGTATATGGAAAAACAATTGGTACCGTGATACCTAAAGGAAAGAATAGCCTCACAGTGTTTCCATAGAAACGCATACATGTGGGCGGCATTTATGAACTATACTAGTTTGATGTAGGAAAACAAATGTGTGCTGAACACTTTTGGTCAAATATTGAAAGTTCTTTAAGAATAAAATGTATAAAATCTTTAGAAAATAGCACAAGATGGCTTTGGATGGGGACTTTTGATAACTATAGCTATGATAGATATAGACTTGTGTTACCTGATGCCTTTATGTATGTGCTGTTACCTCCTAGATTGGAATGCATGCAACAAAATAAGTTATGTAAACATAATATAGTTGATTTTGGCCAAATATTGGCTATTGTACCTGCAAAAGATGAAAAATCATGTGTACAAAAACAACTATCTTATTCTTGTAAGGCATGCCATAAACCAGGATAGAGAACACTCTAAGTACACTTGTAGATAGATCACTTGTACCATGTGGGATGTTCTGGCATGAGTAATTTTTAGGTAATTTATTAAGGATTTGGTATTCCTTCCCATTTTGATTTGAATTGTCCTGCTCTAATTGTCCCTTTTTTTTTACACTCTCCTGCTTTGAAATTGTTCATGTAGTTAGTTCAGTTCTCTTGCATTCCCTTTTGTTGAAGTAGCAGTGAATACCAACAAACAAGAACAGTTTCCTTAAGTCAGCATTTCCCATTGGCACTTGTATAAGCCCAATTATAATCTACTATTGACTTTCAATTAATCCTATTTCTTTCTGTCAAGCTGCTCCTGTGGAATTTCCATGTTTGGTCCAACATTACAAGAATGATAACCATTTTAGTCACACAGTGCGTATTCATTCCATTCAAATCCACACTGTTCTTGAAACTTTGCATCCCATCGCAAGAATCCAAATTGGCATGAGATGATATCTGCATGGTTATGGAAGGCTGCACTCTACATGCCGGCATTGTAGAAAATATGAACTATGTGATATGAAAGAGCTGCGTCATCTTAGAAATTAAAATTACATGACTCTTGAGGTCTCCACTAAACATAGGAGTCTAAATGTTAGGTTCTCACTTTGTCAGTAATGTATTTTGAGATAATTTAATTGCAATGAAGTTAATACAGGTTGTTGATGAACTCATCTATATTACATGGATAATGTATTCAAGGTTACCACACCTTATGTATATCATTCAGTTATCTCCCTTACACCAGTCATAACATTTCAAGGAAATAAAATCTCACATTTTCAGTGACTGATTATGAAAATAAAGAGAAGATTTGTGAAGTATTATATTAGCCCTCAATCTTGACGCAAATGTAAGTAGAAGCAATTTGATAATTTCTCACAGTAAAGTTTACAAGTTTAAAAACTGATAAGGTATGTTCTGCTTGGCTCTGAGATAAGTTTCTCTCTATCTTATGCCAATTATTATTAAATTCTTATGTAGAAGAAATATACTTTATATGTATCTATATTATCTAAATTATTCACCCTTTTATATTAGATGGAAATGAACACAACTTCACTTGAAATTTGGGTCCTGTAAGGGATGTTATAGCACAGTTGCCTTTGGGCTGTCCTTGGACCTGTTGGGCCCTGCCCCATATATTTGTCCAAGGTAAGGTCATCAAACTTTCACTTCTCATTTTTCGCATTGCTGATTTTGCCACCTTTAATTCCTTTATCATAAGCTACCTCTCCCTTTTAGATAAACACTTTCCTCCTGTTTTTAACTCCATTTGATGTGCTATACTTAGTGTTTATATTTGGCATTTTTCTGTATTTTATTCCCCTAATTTCACCTCCCAATCAAAACATAACCACTTACAAGCTGCGATTTACTATATTTGGTGACTGACTGGCTTATTGAAACAATTTTATTCACATTACAAAGGCGGAAAGCTTACTGTTTGTGTTACAAAGAGGATGGGTAGGTGGACCTTTGTGTGAGGACTGGTGGTTAGTGACCTCTTGTATCTGTAGATAGTGTAAAGTGGTCAAAGCTTATACTTTATAATAAGATTGGGTCATGTCCACCTGTCTCTGATGTTAAGTTCTGCACCTACCAAACAAATATAAATTCCTTTCTTTTAGGTGAATTGTACATTTTGAAGTAGGACAGGTGCATACTATTTGGTACATTGACCTTTGACCTAGTTATTACATAATATGATATAATGTGATTTATCCCATATCACCTATGTGAAGTTCAATAATTGCTGATATGAATAAGATACAACTCATAGTTGAAAGAATTCATTTTATTTCAAAAGATGATTTTGATAGTGAAGCAAAAGTATGAAAACAATAGTTCAAACAGCTCAATGACATTTCTTTACACATTCATATAAGACATAGGTTAGTACCTCATCAAATTGTTTTTCACAAGTGAGACTAAGTATATTTGTTACTTATACAGTCCCGAACTATTTCACAGATTATTGGAAAAATTAAGGTTTGCTATAGGTATAACGGTACCAATTGCGCAAGTCCAGGTGGGCGGAGCTTAAGGTGTATGGAACATTGTATTCAGAATTAAAGAACAAAACTAGCTGTGATTGGTGCATTATGTAAGACTTGTACTTTCTGTTTGGCTTAAAAAAAAGTTGAGCCTCTTGGCAACATGTGAGTTTGTGTTAATTTCTATCTAGATCATATTTTGTATTTTTTATGAGTTTTTTAAAATATGGTACACATGACTGAAAATGTGCTTGTTGTGACTAGATAACTCTTACCCCTGTCTAGTTCCAGTAGAGTTATCTCTCTTAAATGCAATGGAGTACCTGGTTATGTCATTGTCAAATTGACAATCTAGCATTGTTCTATATGACAGCGTGTGACATGCATGCCCAAGTAGGACAGAAAGTATATTTATTTCACAAAACATTAGCATTGAGGTATATGGAAAAACAATTGGTACCGTGATACCTAAAGGAAAGAATAGCCTCACAGTGTTTCCATAGAAACGCATACATGTGGGCGGCATTTATGAACTATACTAGTTTGATGTAGGAAAACAAATGTGTGCTGAACACTTTTGGTCAAATATTGAAAGTTCTTTAAGAATAAAATGTATAAAATCTTTAGAAAATAGCACAAGATGGCTTTGGATGGGGACTTTTGATAACTATAGCTATGATAGATATAGACTTGTGTTACCTGATGCCTTTATGTATGTGCTGTTACCTCCTAGATTGGAATGCATGCAACAAAATAAGTTATGTAAACATAATATAGTTGATTTTGGCCAAATATTGGCTATTGTACCTGCAAAAGATGAAAAATCATGTGTACAAAAACAACTATCTTATTCTTGTAAGGCATGCCATAAACCAGGATAGAGAACACTCTAAGTACACTTGTAGATAGATCACTTGTACCATGTGGGATGTTCTGGCATGAGTAATTTTTAGGTAATTTATTAAGGATTTGGTATTCCTTCCCATTTTGATTTGAATTGTCCTGCTCTAATTGTCCCTTTTTTTTTACACTCTCCTGCTTTGAAATTGTTCATGTAGTTAGTTCAGTTCTCTTGCATTCCCTTTTGTTGAAGTAGCAGTGAATACCAACAAACAAGAACAGTTTCCTTAAGTCAGCATTTCCCATTGGCACTTGTATAAGCCCAATTATAATCTACTATTGACTTTCAATTAATCCTATTTCTTTCTGTCAAGCTGCTCCTGTGGAATTTCCATGTTTGGTCCAACATTACAAGAATGATAACCATTTTAGTCACACAGTGCGTATTCATTCCATTCAAATCCACACTGTTCTTGAAACTTTGCATCCCATCGCAAGAATCCAAATTGGCATGAGATGATATCTGCATGGTTATGGAAGGCTGCACTCTACATGCCGGCATTGTAGAAAATATGAACTATGTGATATGAAAGAGCTGCGTCATCTTAGAAATTAAAATTACATGACTCTTGAGGTCTCCACTAAACATAGGAGTCTAAATGTTAGGTTCTCACTTTGTCAGTAATGTATTTTGAGATAATTTAATTGCAATGAAGTTAATACAGGTTGTTGATGAACTCATCTATATTACATGGATAATGTATTCAAGGTTACCACACCTTATGTATATCATTCAGTTATCTCCCTTACACCAGTCATAACATTTCAAGGAAATAAAATCTCACATTTTCAGTGACTGATTATGAAAATAAAGAGAAGATTTGTGAAGTATTATATTAGCCCTCAATCTTGACGCAAATGTAAGTAGAAGCAATTTGATAATTTCTCACAGTAAAGTTTACAAGTTTAAAAACTGATAAGGTATGTTCTGCTTGGCTCTGAGATAAGTTTCTCTCTATCTTATGCCAATTATTATTAAATTCTTATGTAGAAGAAATATACTTTATATGTATCTATATTATCTAAATTATTCACCCTTTTATATTAGATGGAAATGAACACAACTTCACTTGAAATTTGGGTCCTGTAAGGGATGTTATAGCACAGTTGCCTTTGGGCTGTCCTTGGACCTGTTGGGCCCTGCCCCATATATTTGTCCAAGGTAAGGTCATCAAACTTTCACTTCTCATTTTTCGCATTGCTGATTTTGCCACCTTTAATTCCTTTATCATAAGCTACCTCTCCCTTTTAGATAAACACTTTCCTCCTGTTTTTAACTCCATTTGATGTGCTATACTTAGTGTTTATATTTGGCATTTTTCTGTATTTTATTCCCCTAATTTCACCTCCCAATCAAAACATAACCACTTACAAGCTGCGATTTACTATATTTGGTGACTGACTGGCTTATTGAAACAATTTTATTCACATTACAAAGGCGGAAAGCTTACTGTTTGTGTTACAAAGAGGATGGGTAGGTGGACCTTTGTGTGAGGACTGGTGGTTAGTGACCTCTTGTATCTGTAGATAGTGTAAAGTGGTCAAAGCTTATACTTTATAATAAGATTGGGTCATGTCCACCTGTCTCTGATGTTAAGTTCTGCACCTACCAAACAAATATAAATTCCTTTCTTTTAGGTGAATTGTACATTTTGAAGTAGGACAGGTGCATACTATTTGGTACATTGACCTTTGACCTAGTTATTACATAATATGATATAATGTGATTTATCCCATATCACCTATGTGAAGTTCAATAATTGCTGATATGAATAAGATACAACTCATAGTTGAAAGAATTCATTTTATTTCAAAAGATGATTTTGATAGTGAAGCAAAAGTATGAAAACAATAGTTCAAACAGCTCAATGACATTTCTTTACACATTCATATAAGACATAGGTTAGTACCTCATCAAATTGTTTTTCACAAGTGAGACTAAGTATATTTGTTACTTATACAGTCCCGAACTATTTCACAGATTATTGGAAAAATTAAGGTTTGCTATAGGTATAACGGTACCAATTGCGCAAGTCCAGGTGGGCGGAGCTTAAGGTGTATGGAACATTGTATTCAGAATTAAAGAACAAAACTAGCTGTGATTGGTGCATTATGTAAGACTTGTACTTTCTGTTTGGCTTAAAAAAAAGTTGAGCCTCTTGGCAACATGTGAGTTTGTGTTAATTTCTATCTAGATCATATTTTGTATTTTTTATGAGTTTTTTAAAATATGGTACACATGACTGAAAATGTGCTTGTTGTGACTAGATAACTCTTACCCCTGTCTAGTTCCAGTAGAGTTATCTCTCTTAAATGCAATGGAGTACCTGGTTATGTCATTGTCAAATTGACAATCTAGCATTGTTCTATATGACAGCGTGTGACATGCATGCCCAAGTAGGACAGAAAGTATATTTATTTCACAAAACATTAGCATTGAGGTATATGGAAAAACAATTGGTACCGTGATACCTAAAGGAAAGAATAGCCTCACAGTGTTTCCATAGAAACGCATACATGTGGGCGGCATTTATGAACTATACTAGTTTGATGTAGGAAAACAAATGTGTGCTGAACACTTTTGGTCAAATATTGAAAGTTCTTTAAGAATAAAATGTATAAAATCTTTAGAAAATAGCACAAGATGGCTTTGGATGGGGACTTTTGATAACTATAGCTATGATAGATATAGACTTGTGTTACCTGATGCCTTTATGTATGTGCTGTTACCTCCTAGATTGGAATGCATGCAACAAAATAAGTTATGTAAACATAATATAGTTGATTTTGGCCAAATATTGGCTATTGTACCTGCAAAAGATGAAAAATCATGTGTACAAAAACAACTATCTTATTCTTGTAAGGCATGCCATAAACCAGGATAGAGAACACTCTAAGTACACTTGTAGATAGATCACTTGTACCATGTGGGATGTTCTGGCATGAGTAATTTTTAGGTAATTTATTAAGGATTTGGTATTCCTTCCCATTTTGATTTGAATTGTCCTGCTCTAATTGTCCCTTTTTTTTTACACTCTCCTGCTTTGAAATTGTTCATGTAGTTAGTTCAGTTCTCTTGCATTCCCTTTTGTTGAAGTAGCAGTGAATACCAACAAACAAGAACAGTTTCCTTAAGTCAGCATTTCCCATTGGCACTTGTATAAGCCCAATTATAATCTACTATTGACTTTCAATTAATCCTATTTCTTTCTGTCAAGCTGCTCCTGTGGAATTTCCATGTTTGGTCCAACATTACAAGAATGATAACCATTTTAGTCACACAGTGCGTATTCATTCCATTCAAATCCACACTGTTCTTGAAACTTTGCATCCCATCGCAAGAATCCAAATTGGCATGAGATGATATCTGCATGGTTATGGAAGGCTGCACTCTACATGCCGGCATTGTAGAAAATATGAACTATGTGATATGAAAGAGCTGCGTCATCTTAGAAATTAAAATTACATGACTCTTGAGGTCTCCACTAAACATAGGAGTCTAAATGTTAGGTTCTCACTTTGTCAGTAATGTATTTTGAGATAATTTAATTGCAATGAAGTTAATACAGGTTGTTGATGAACTCATCTATATTACATGGATAATGTATTCAAGGTTACCACACCTTATGTATATCATTCAGTTATCTCCCTTACACCAGTCATAACATTTCAAGGAAATAAAATCTCACATTTTCAGTGACTGATTATGAAAATAAAGAGAAGATTTGTGAAGTATTATATTAGCCCTCAATCTTGACGCAAATGTAAGTAGAAGCAATTTGATAATTTCTCACAGTAAAGTTTACAAGTTTAAAAACTGATAAGGTATGTTCTGCTTGGCTCTGAGATAAGTTTCTCTCTATCTTATGCCAATTATTATTAAATTCTTATGTAGAAGAAATATACTTTATATGTATCTATATTATCTAAATTATTCACCCTTTTATATTAGATGGAAATGAACACAACTTCACTTGAAATTTGGGTCCTGTAAGGGATGTTATAGCACAGTTGCCTTTGGGCTGTCCTTGGACCTGTTGGGCCCTGCCCCATATATTTGTCCAAGGTAAGGTCATCAAACTTTCACTTCTCATTTTTCGCATTGCTGATTTTGCCACCTTTAATTCCTTTATCATAAGCTACCTCTCCCTTTTAGATAAACACTTTCCTCCTGTTTTTAACTCCATTTGATGTGCTATACTTAGTGTTTATATTTGGCATTTTTCTGTATTTTATTCCCCTAATTTCACCTCCCAATCAAAACATAACCACTTACAAGCTGCGATTTACTATATTTGGTGACTGACTGGCTTATTGAAACAATTTTATTCACATTACAAAGGCGGAAAGCTTACTGTTTGTGTTACAAAGAGGATGGGTAGGTGGACCTTTGTGTGAGGACTGGTGGTTAGTGACCTCTTGTATCTGTAGATAGTGTAAAGTGGTCAAAGCTTATACTTTATAATAAGATTGGGTCATGTCCACCTGTCTCTGATGTTAAGTTCTGCACCTACCAAACAAATATAAATTCCTTTCTTTTAGGTGAATTGTACATTTTGAAGTAGGACAGGTGCATACTATTTGGTACATTGACCTTTGACCTAGTTATTACATAATATGATATAATGTGATTTATCCCATATCACCTATGTGAAGTTCAATAATTGCTGATATGAATAAGATACAACTCATAGTTGAAAGAATTCATTTTATTTCAAAAGATGATTTTGATAGTGAAGCAAAAGTATGAAAACAATAGTTCAAACAGCTCAATGACATTTCTTTACACATTCATATAAGACATAGGTTAGTACCTCATCAAATTGTTTTTCACAAGTGAGACTAAGTATATTTGTTACTTATACAGTCCCGAACTATTTCACAGATTATTGGAAAAATTAAGGTTTGCTATAGGTATAACGGTACCAATTGCGCAAGTCCAGGTGGGCGGAGCTTAAGGTGTATGGAACATTGTATTCAGAATTAAAGAACAAAACTAGCTGTGATTGGTGCATTATGTAAGACTTGTACTTTCTGTTTGGCTTAAAAAAAAGTTGAGCCTCTTGGCAACATGTGAGTTTGTGTTAATTTCTATCTAGATCATATTTTGTATTTTTTATGAGTTTTTTAAAATATGGTACACATGACTGAAAATGTGCTTGTTGTGACTAGATAACTCTTACCCCTGTCTAGTTCCAGTAGAGTTATCTCTCTTAAATGCAATGGAGTACCTGGTTATGTCATTGTCAAATTGACAATCTAGCATTGTTCTATATGACAGCGTGTGACATGCATGCCCAAGTAGGACAGAAAGTATATTTATTTCACAAAACATTAGCATTGAGGTATATGGAAAAACAATTGGTACCGTGATACCTAAAGGAAAGAATAGCCTCACAGTGTTTCCATAGAAACGCATACATGTGGGCGGCATTTATGAACTATACTAGTTTGATGTAGGAAAACAAATGTGTGCTGAACACTTTTGGTCAAATATTGAAAGTTCTTTAAGAATAAAATGTATAAAATCTTTAGAAAATAGCACAAGATGGCTTTGGATGGGGACTTTTGATAACTATAGCTATGATAGATATAGACTTGTGTTACCTGATGCCTTTATGTATGTGCTGTTACCTCCTAGATTGGAATGCATGCAACAAAATAAGTTATGTAAACATAATATAGTTGATTTTGGCCAAATATTGGCTATTGTACCTGCAAAAGATGAAAAATCATGTGTACAAAAACAACTATCTTATTCTTGTAAGGCATGCCATAAACCAGGATAGAGAACACTCTAAGTACACTTGTAGATAGATCACTTGTACCATGTGGGATGTTCTGGCATGAGTAATTTTTAGGTAATTTATTAAGGATTTGGTATTCCTTCCCATTTTGATTTGAATTGTCCTGCTCTAATTGTCCCTTTTTTTTTACACTCTCCTGCTTTGAAATTGTTCATGTAGTTAGTTCAGTTCTCTTGCATTCCCTTTTGTTGAAGTAGCAGTGAATACCAACAAACAAGAACAGTTTCCTTAAGTCAGCATTTCCCATTGGCACTTGTATAAGCCCAATTATAATCTACTATTGACTTTCAATTAATCCTATTTCTTTCTGTCAAGCTGCTCCTGTGGAATTTCCATGTTTGGTCCAACATTACAAGAATGATAACCATTTTAGTCACACAGTGCGTATTCATTCCATTCAAATCCACACTGTTCTTGAAACTTTGCATCCCATCGCAAGAATCCAAATTGGCATGAGATGATATCTGCATGGTTATGGAAGGCTGCACTCTACATGCCGGCATTGTAGAAAATATGAACTATGTGATATGAAAGAGCTGCGTCATCTTAGAAATTAAAATTACATGACTCTTGAGGTCTCCACTAAACATAGGAGTCTAAATGTTAGGTTCTCACTTTGTCAGTAATGTATTTTGAGATAATTTAATTGCAATGAAGTTAATACAGGTTGTTGATGAACTCATCTATATTACATGGATAATGTATTCAAGGTTACCACACCTTATGTATATCATTCAGTTATCTCCCTTACACCAGTCATAACATTTCAAGGAAATAAAATCTCACATTTTCAGTGACTGATTATGAAAATAAAGAGAAGATTTGTGAAGTATTATATTAGCCCTCAATCTTGACGCAAATGTAAGTAGAAGCAATTTGATAATTTCTCACAGTAAAGTTTACAAGTTTAAAAACTGATAAGGTATGTTCTGCTTGGCTCTGAGATAAGTTTCTCTCTATCTTATGCCAATTATTATTAAATTCTTATGTAGAAGAAATATACTTTATATGTATCTATATTATCTAAATTATTCACCCTTTTATATTAGATGGAAATGAACACAACTTCACTTGAAATTTGGGTCCTGTAAGGGATGTTATAGCACAGTTGCCTTTGGGCTGTCCTTGGACCTGTTGGGCCCTGCCCCATATATTTGTCCAAGGTAAGGTCATCAAACTTTCACTTCTCATTTTTCGCATTGCTGATTTTGCCACCTTTAATTCCTTTATCATAAGCTACCTCTCCCTTTTAGATAAACACTTTCCTCCTGTTTTTAACTCCATTTGATGTGCTATACTTAGTGTTTATATTTGGCATTTTTCTGTATTTTATTCCCCTAATTTCACCTCCCAATCAAAACATAACCACTTACAAGCTGCGATTTACTATATTTGGTGACTGACTGGCTTATTGAAACAATTTTATTCACATTACAAAGGCGGAAAGCTTACTGTTTGTGTTACAAAGAGGATGGGTAGGTGGACCTTTGTGTGAGGACTGGTGGTTAGTGACCTCTTGTATCTGTAGATAGTGTAAAGTGGTCAAAGCTTATACTTTATAATAAGATTGGGTCATGTCCACCTGTCTCTGATGTTAAGTTCTGCACCTACCAAACAAATATAAATTCCTTTCTTTTAGGTGAATTGTACATTTTGAAGTAGGACAGGTGCATACTATTTGGTACATTGACCTTTGACCTAGTTATTACATAATATGATATAATGTGATTTATCCCATATCACCTATGTGAAGTTCAATAATTGCTGATATGAATAAGATACAACTCATAGTTGAAAGAATTCATTTTATTTCAAAAGATGATTTTGATAGTGAAGCAAAAGTATGAAAACAATAGTTCAAACAGCTCAATGACATTTCTTTACACATTCATATAAGACATAGGTTAGTACCTCATCAAATTGTTTTTCACAAGTGAGACTAAGTATATTTGTTACTTATACAGTCCCGAACTATTTCACAGATTATTGGAAAAATTAAGGTTTGCTATAGGTATAACGGTACCAATTGCGCAAGTCCAGGTGGGCGGAGCTTAAGGTGTATGGAACATTGTATTCAGAATTAAAGAACAAAACTAGCTGTGATTGGTGCATTATGTAAGACTTGTACTTTCTGTTTGGCTTAAAAAAAAGTTGAGCCTCTTGGCAACATGTGAGTTTGTGTTAATTTCTATCTAGATCATATTTTGTATTTTTTATGAGTTTTTTAAAATATGGTACACATGACTGAAAATGTGCTTGTTGTGACTAGATAACTCTTACCCCTGTCTAGTTCCAGTAGAGTTATCTCTCTTAAATGCAATGGAGTACCTGGTTATGTCATTGTCAAATTGACAATCTAGCATTGTTCTATATGACAGCGTGTGACATGCATGCCCAAGTAGGACAGAAAGTATATTTATTTCACAAAACATTAGCATTGAGGTATATGGAAAAACAATTGGTACCGTGATACCTAAAGGAAAGAATAGCCTCACAGTGTTTCCATAGAAACGCATACATGTGGGCGGCATTTATGAACTATACTAGTTTGATGTAGGAAAACAAATGTGTGCTGAACACTTTTGGTCAAATATTGAAAGTTCTTTAAGAATAAAATGTATAAAATCTTTAGAAAATAGCACAAGATGGCTTTGGATGGGGACTTTTGATAACTATAGCTATGATAGATATAGACTTGTGTTACCTGATGCCTTTATGTATGTGCTGTTACCTCCTAGATTGGAATGCATGCAACAAAATAAGTTATGTAAACATAATATAGTTGATTTTGGCCAAATATTGGCTATTGTACCTGCAAAAGATGAAAAATCATGTGTACAAAAACAACTATCTTATTCTTGTAAGGCATGCCATAAACCAGGATAGAGAACACTCTAAGTACACTTGTAGATAGATCACTTGTACCATGTGGGATGTTCTGGCATGAGTAATTTTTAGGTAATTTATTAAGGATTTGGTATTCCTTCCCATTTTGATTTGAATTGTCCTGCTCTAATTGTCCCTTTTTTTTTACACTCTCCTGCTTTGAAATTGTTCATGTAGTTAGTTCAGTTCTCTTGCATTCCCTTTTGTTGAAGTAGCAGTGAATACCAACAAACAAGAACAGTTTCCTTAAGTCAGCATTTCCCATTGGCACTTGTATAAGCCCAATTATAATCTACTATTGACTTTCAATTAATCCTATTTCTTTCTGTCAAGCTGCTCCTGTGGAATTTCCATGTTTGGTCCAACATTACAAGAATGATAACCATTTTAGTCACACAGTGCGTATTCATTCCATTCAAATCCACACTGTTCTTGAAACTTTGCATCCCATCGCAAGAATCCAAATTGGCATGAGATGATATCTGCATGGTTATGGAAGGCTGCACTCTACATGCCGGCATTGTAGAAAATATGAACTATGTGATATGAAAGAGCTGCGTCATCTTAGAAATTAAAATTACATGACTCTTGAGGTCTCCACTAAACATAGGAGTCTAAATGTTAGGTTCTCACTTTGTCAGTAATGTATTTTGAGATAATTTAATTGCAATGAAGTTAATACAGGTTGTTGATGAACTCATCTATATTACATGGATAATGTATTCAAGGTTACCACACCTTATGTATATCATTCAGTTATCTCCCTTACACCAGTCATAACATTTCAAGGAAATAAAATCTCACATTTTCAGTGACTGATTATGAAAATAAAGAGAAGATTTGTGAAGTATTATATTAGCCCTCAATCTTGACGCAAATGTAAGTAGAAGCAATTTGATAATTTCTCACAGTAAAGTTTACAAGTTTAAAAACTGATAAGGTATGTTCTGCTTGGCTCTGAGATAAGTTTCTCTCTATCTTATGCCAATTATTATTAAATTCTTATGTAGAAGAAATATACTTTATATGTATCTATATTATCTAAATTATTCACCCTTTTATATTAGATGGAAATGAACACAACTTCACTTGAAATTTGGGTCCTGTAAGGGATGTTATAGCACAGTTGCCTTTGGGCTGTCCTTGGACCTGTTGGGCCCTGCCCCATATATTTGTCCAAGGTAAGGTCATCAAACTTTCACTTCTCATTTTTCGCATTGCTGATTTTGCCACCTTTAATTCCTTTATCATAAGCTACCTCTCCCTTTTAGATAAACACTTTCCTCCTGTTTTTAACTCCATTTGATGTGCTATACTTAGTGTTTATATTTGGCATTTTTCTGTATTTTATTCCCCTAATTTCACCTCCCAATCAAAACATAACCACTTACAAGCTGCGATTTACTATATTTGGTGACTGACTGGCTTATTGAAACAATTTTATTCACATTACAAAGGCGGAAAGCTTACTGTTTGTGTTACAAAGAGGATGGGTAGGTGGACCTTTGTGTGAGGACTGGTGGTTAGTGACCTCTTGTATCTGTAGATAGTGTAAAGTGGTCAAAGCTTATACTTTATAATAAGATTGGGTCATGTCCACCTGTCTCTGATGTTAAGTTCTGCACCTACCAAACAAATATAAATTCCTTTCTTTTAGGTGAATTGTACATTTTGAAGTAGGACAGGTGCATACTATTTGGTACATTGACCTTTGACCTAGTTATTACATAATATGATATAATGTGATTTATCCCATATCACCTATGTGAAGTTCAATAATTGCTGATATGAATAAGATACAACTCATAGTTGAAAGAATTCATTTTATTTCAAAAGATGATTTTGATAGTGAAGCAAAAGTATGAAAACAATAGTTCAAACAGCTCAATGACATTTCTTTACACATTCATATAAGACATAGGTTAGTACCTCATCAAATTGTTTTTCACAAGTGAGACTAAGTATATTTGTTACTTATACAGTCCCGAACTATTTCACAGATTATTGGAAAAATTAAGGTTTGCTATAGGTATAACGGTACCAATTGCGCAAGTCCAGGTGGGCGGAGCTTAAGGTGTATGGAACATTGTATTCAGAATTAAAGAACAAAACTAGCTGTGATTGGTGCATTATGTAAGACTTGTACTTTCTGTTTGGCTTAAAAAAAAGTTGAGCCTCTTGGCAACATGTGAGTTTGTGTTAATTTCTATCTAGATCATATTTTGTATTTTTTATGAGTTTTTTAAAATATGGTACACATGACTGAAAATGTGCTTGTTGTGACTAGATAACTCTTACCCCTGTCTAGTTCCAGTAGAGTTATCTCTCTTAAATGCAATGGAGTACCTGGTTATGTCATTGTCAAATTGACAATCTAGCATTGTTCTATATGACAGCGTGTGACATGCATGCCCAAGTAGGACAGAAAGTATATTTATTTCACAAAACATTAGCATTGAGGTATATGGAAAAACAATTGGTACCGTGATACCTAAAGGAAAGAATAGCCTCACAGTGTTTCGATAGAAACGCATACATGTGGGCGGCATTTATGAACTATACTAGTTTGATGTAGGAAAACAAATGTGTGCTGAACACTTTTGGTCAAATATTGAAAGTTCTTTAAGAATAAAATGTATAAAATCTTTAGAAAATAGCACAAGATGGCTTTGGATGGGGACTTTTGATAACTATAGCTATGATAGATATAGACTTGTGTTACCTGATGCCTTTATGTATGTGCTGTTACCTCCTAGATTGGAATGCATGCAACAAAATAAGTTATGTAAACATAATATAGTTGATTTTGGCCAAATATTGGCTATTGTACCTGCAAAAGATGAAAAATCATGTGTACAAAAACAACTATCTTATTCTTGTAAGGCATGCCATAAACCAGGATAGAGAACACTCTAAGTACACTTGTAGATAGATCACTTGTACCATGTGGGATGTTCTGGCATGAGTAATTTTTAGGTAATTTATTAAGGATTTGGTATTCCTTCCCATTTTGATTTGAATTGTCCTGCTCTAATTGTCCCTTTTTTTTTACACTCTCCTGCTTTGAAATTGTTCATGTAGTTAGTTCAGTTCTCTTGCATTCCCTTTTGTTGAAGTAGCAGTGAATACCAACAAACAAGAACAGTTTCCTTAAGTCAGCATTTCCCATTGGCACTTGTATAAGCCCAATTATAATCTACTATTGACTTTCAATTAATCCTATTTCTTTCTGTCAAGCTGCTCCTGTGGAATTTCCATGTTTGGTCCAACATTACAAGAATGATAACCATTTTAGTCACACAGTGCGTATTCATTCCATTCAAATCCACACTGTTCTTGAAACTTTGCATCCCATCGCAAGAATCCAAATTGGCATGAGATGATATCTGCATGGTTATGGAAGGCTGCACTCTACATGCCGGCATTGTAGAAAATATGAACTATGTGATATGAAAGAGCTGCGTCATCTTAGAAATTAAAATTACATGACTCTTGAGGTCTCCACTAAACATAGGAGTCTAAATGTTAGGTTCTCACTTTGTCAGTAATGTATTTTGAGATAATTTAATTGCAATGAAGTTAATACAGGTTGTTGATGAACTCATCTATATTACATGGATAATGTATTCAAGGTTACCACACCTTATGTATATCATTCAGTTATCTCCCTTACACCAGTCATAACATTTCAAGGAAATAAAATCTCACATTTTCAGTGACTGATTATGAAAATAAAGAGAAGATTTGTGAAGTATTATATTAGCCCTCAATCTTGACGCAAATGTAAGTAGAAGCAATTTGATAATTTCTCACAGTAAAGTTTACAAGTTTAAAAACTGATAAGGTATGTTCTGCTTGGCTCTGAGATAAGTTTCTCTCTATCTTATGCCAATTATTATTAAATTCTTATGTAGAAGAAATATACTTTATATGTATCTATATTATCTAAATTATTCACCCTTTTATATTAGATGGAAATGAACACAACTTCACTTGAAATTTGGGTCCTGTAAGGGATGTTATAGCACAGTTGCCTTTGGGCTGTCCTTGGACCTGTTGGGCCCTGCCCCATATATTTGTCCAAGGTAAGGTCATCAAACTTTCACTTCTCATTTTTCGCATTGCTGATTTTGCCACCTTTAATTCCTTTATCATAAGCTACCTCTCCCTTTTAGATAAACACTTTCCTCCTGTTTTTAACTCCATTTGATGTGCTATACTTAGTGTTTATATTTGGCATTTTTCTGTATTTTATTCCCCTAATTTCACCTCCCAATCAAAACATAACCACTTACAAGCTGCGATTTACTATATTTGGTGACTGACTGGCTTATTGAAACAATTTTATTCACATTACAAAGGCGGAAAGCTTACTGTTTGTGTTACAAAGAGGATGGGTAGGTGGACCTTTGTGTGAGGACTGGTGGTTAGTGACCTCTTGTATCTGTAGATAGTGTAAAGTGGTCAAAGCTTATACTTTATAATAAGATTGGGTCATGTCCACCTGTCTCTGATGTTAAGTTCTGCACCTACCAAACAAATATAAATTCCTTTCTTTTAGGTGAATTGTACATTTTGAAGTAGGACAGGTGCATACTATTTGGTACATTGACCTTTGACCTAGTTATTACATAATATGATATAATGTGATTTATCCCATATCACCTATGTGAAGTTCAATAATTGCTGATATGAATAAGATACAACTCATAGTTGAAAGAATTCATTTTATTTCAAAAGATGATTTTGATAGTGAAGCAAAAGTATGAAAACAATAGTTCAAACAGCTCAATGACATTTCTTTACACATTCATATAAGACATAGGTTAGTACCTCATCAAATTGTTTTTCACAAGTGAGACTAAGTATATTTGTTACTTATACAGTCCCGAACTATTTCACAGATTATTGGAAAAATTAAGGTTTGCTATAGGTATAACGGTACCAATTGCGCAAGTCCAGGTGGGCGGAGCTTAAGGTGTATGGAACATTGTATTCAGAATTAAAGAACAAAACTAGCTGTGATTGGTGCATTATGTAAGACTTGTACTTTCTGTTTGGCTTAAAAAAAAGTTGAGCCTCTTGGCAACATGTGAGTTTGTGTTAATTTCTATCTAGATCATATTTTGTATTTTTTATGAGTTTTTTAAAATATGGTACACATGACTGAAAATGTGCTTGTTGTGACTAGATAACTCTTACCCCTGTCTAGTTCCAGTAGAGTTATCTCTCTTAAATGCAATGGAGTACCTGGTTATGTCATTGTCAAATTGACAATCTAGCATTGTTCTATATGACAGCGTGTGACATGCATGCCCAAGTAGGACAGAAAGTATATTTATTTCACAAAACATTAGCATTGAGGTATATGGAAAAACAATTGGTACCGTGATACCTAAAGGAAAGAATAGCCTCACAGTGTTTCCATAGAAACGCATACATGTGGGCGGCATTTATGAACTATACTAGTTTGATGTAGGAAAACAAATGTGTGCTGAACACTTTTGGTCAAATATTGAAAGTTCTTTAAGAATAAAATGTATAAAATCTTTAGAAAATAGCACAAGATGGCTTTGGATGGGGACTTTTGATAACTATAGCTATGATAGATATAGACTTGTGTTACCTGATGCCTTTATGTATGTGCTGTTACCTCCTAGATTGGAATGCATGCAACAAAATAAGTTATGTAAACATAATATAGTTGATTTTGGCCAAATATTGGCTATTGTACCTGCAAAAGATGAAAAATCATGTGTACAAAAACAACTATCTTATTCTTGTAAGGCATGCCATAAACCAGGATAGAGAACACTCTAAGTACACTTGTAGATAGATCACTTGTACCATGTGGGATGTTCTGGCATGAGTAATTTTTAGGTAATTTATTAAGGATTTGGTATTCCTTCCCATTTTGATTTGAATTGTCCTGCTCTAATTGTCCCTTTTTTTTTACACTCTCCTGCTTTGAAATTGTTCATGTAGTTAGTTCAGTTCTCTTGCATTCCCTTTTGTTGAAGTAGCAGTGAATACCAACAAACAAGAACAGTTTCCTTAAGTCAGCATTTCCCATTGGCACTTGTATAAGCCCAATTATAATCTACTATTGACTTTCAATTAATCCTATTTCTTTCTGTCAAGCTGCTCCTGTGGAATTTCCATGTTTGGTCCAACATTACAAGAATGATAACCATTTTAGTCACACAGTGCGTATTCATTCCATTCAAATCCACACTGTTCTTGAAACTTTGCATCCCATCGCAAGAATCCAAATTGGCATGAGATGATATCTGCATGGTTATGGAAGGCTGCACTCTACATGCCGGCATTGTAGAAAATATGAACTATGTGATATGAAAGAGCTGCGTCATCTTAGAAATTAAAATTACATGACTCTTGAGGTCTCCACTAAACATAGGAGTCTAAATGTTAGGTTCTCACTTTGTCAGTAATGTATTTTGAGATAATTTAATTGCAATGAAGTTAATACAGGTTGTTGATGAACTCATCTATATTACATGGATAATGTATTCAAGGTTACCACACCTTATGTATATCATTCAGTTATCTCCCTTACACCAGTCATAACATTTCAAGGAAATAAAATCTCACATTTTCAGTGACTGATTATGAAAATAAAGAGAAGATTTGTGAAGTATTATATTAGCCCTCAATCTTGACGCAAATGTAAGTAGAAGCAATTTGATAATTTCTCACAGTAAAGTTTACAAGTTTAAAAACTGATAAGGTATGTTCTGCTTGGCTCTGAGATAAGTTTCTCTCTATCTTATGCCAATTATTATTAAATTCTTATGTAGAAGAAATATACTTTATATGTATCTATATTATCTAAATTATTCACCCTTTTATATTAGATGGAAATGAACACAACTTCACTTGAAATTTGGGTCCTGTAAGGGATGTTATAGCACAGTTGCCTTTGGGCTGTCCTTGGACCTGTTGGGCCCTGCCCCATATATTTGTCCAAGGTAAGGTCATCAAACTTTCACTTCTCATTTTTCGCATTGCTGATTTTGCCACCTTTAATTCCTTTATCATAAGCTACCTCTCCCTTTTAGATAAACACTTTCCTCCTGTTTTTAACTCCATTTGATGTGCTATACTTAGTGTTTATATTTGGCATTTTTCTGTATTTTATTCCCCTAATTTCACCTCCCAATCAAAACATAACCACTTACAAGCTGCGATTTACTATATTTGGTGACTGACTGGCTTATTGAAACAATTTTATTCACATTACAAAGGCGGAAAGCTTACTGTTTGTGTTACAAAGAGGATGGGTAGGTGGACCTTTGTGTGAGGACTGGTGGTTAGTGACCTCTTGTATCTGTAGATAGTGTAAAGTGGTCAAAGCTTATACTTTATAATAAGATTGGGTCATGTCCACCTGTCTCTGATGTTAAGTTCTGCACCTACCAAACAAATATAAATTCCTTTCTTTTAGGTGAATTGTACATTTTGAAGTAGGACAGGTGCATACTATTTGGTACATTGACCTTTGACCTAGTTATTACATAATATGATATAATGTGATTTATCCCATATCACCTATGTGAAGTTCAATAATTGCTGATATGAATAAGATACAACTCATAGTTGAAAGAATTCATTTTATTTCAAAAGATGATTTTGATAGTGAAGCAAAAGTATGAAAACAATAGTTCAAACAGCTCAATGACATTTCTTTACACATTCATATAAGACATAGGTTAGTACCTCATCAAATTGTTTTTCACAAGTGAGACTAAGTATATTTGTTACTTATACAGTCCCGAACTATTTCACAGATTATTGGAAAAATTAAGGTTTGCTATAGGTATAACGGTACCAATTGCGCAAGTCCAGGTGGGCGGAGCTTAAGGTGTATGGAACATTGTATTCAGAATTAAAGAACAAAACTAGCTGTGATTGGTGCATTATGTAAGACTTGTACTTTCTGTTTGGCTTAAAAAAAAGTTGAGCCTCTTGGCAACATGTGAGTTTGTGTTAATTTCTATCTAGATCATATTTTGTATTTTTTATGAGTTTTTTAAAATATGGTACACATGACTGAAAATGTGCTTGTTGTGACTAGATAACTCTTACCCCTGTCTAGTTCCAGTAGAGTTATCTCTCTTAAATGCAATGGAGTACCTGGTTATGTCATTGTCAAATTGACAATCTAGCATTGTTCTATATGACAGCGTGTGACATGCATGCCCAAGTAGGACAGAAAGTATATTTATTTCACAAAACATTAGCATTGAGGTATATGGAAAAACAATTGGTACCGTGATACCTAAAGGAAAGAATAGCCTCACAGTGTTTCCATAGAAACGCATACATGTGGGCGGCATTTATGAACTATACTAGTTTGATGTAGGAAAACAAATGTGTGCTGAACACTTTTGGTCAAATATTGAAAGTTCTTTAAGAATAAAATGTATAAAATCTTTAGAAAATAGCACAAGATGGCTTTGGATGGGGACTTTTGATAACTATAGCTATGATAGATATAGACTTGTGTTACCTGATGCCTTTATGTATGTGCTGTTACCTCCTAGATTGGAATGCATGCAACAAAATAAGTTATGTAAACATAATATAGTTGATTTTGGCCAAATATTGGCTATTGTACCTGCAAAAGATGAAAAATCATGTGTACAAAAACAACTATCTTATTCTTGTAAGGCATGCCATAAACCAGGATAGAGAACACTCTAAGTACACTTGTAGATAGATCACTTGTACCATGTGGGATGTTCTGGCATGAGTAATTTTTAGGTAATTTATTAAGGATTTGGTATTCCTTCCCATTTTGATTTGAATTGTCCTGCTCTAATTGTCCCTTTTTTTTTACACTCTCCTGCTTTGAAATTGTTCATGTAGTTAGTTCAGTTCTCTTGCATTCCCTTTTGTTGAAGTAGCAGTGAATACCAACAAACAAGAACAGTTTCCTTAAGTCAGCATTTCCCATTGGCACTTGTATAAGCCCAATTATAATCTACTATTGACTTTCAATTAATCCTATTTCTTTCTGTCAAGCTGCTCCTGTGGAATTTCCATGTTTGGTCCAACATTACAAGAATGATAACCATTTTAGTCACACAGTGCGTATTCATTCCATTCAAATCCACACTGTTCTTGAAACTTTGCATCCCATCGCAAGAATCCAAATTGGCATGAGATGATATCTGCATGGTTATGGAAGGCTGCACTCTACATGCCGGCATTGTAGAAAATATGAACTATGTGATATGAAAGAGCTGCGTCATCTTAGAAATTAAAATTACATGACTCTTGAGGTCTCCACTAAACATAGGAGTCTAAATGTTAGGTTCTCACTTTGTCAGTAATGTATTTTGAGATAATTTAATTGCAATGAAGTTAATACAGGTTGTTGATGAACTCATCTATATTACATGGATAATGTATTCAAGGTTACCACACCTTATGTATATCATTCAGTTATCTCCCTTACACCAGTCATAACATTTCAAGGAAATAAAATCTCACATTTTCAGTGACTGATTATGAAAATAAAGAGAAGATTTGTGAAGTATTATATTAGCCCTCAATCTTGACGCAAATGTAAGTAGAAGCAATTTGATAATTTCTCACAGTAAAGTTTACAAGTTTAAAAACTGATAAGGTATGTTCTGCTTGGCTCTGAGATAAGTTTCTCTCTATCTTATGCCAATTATTATTAAATTCTTATGTAGAAGAAATATACTTTATATGTATCTATATTATCTAAATTATTCACCCTTTTATATTAGATGGAAATGAACACAACTTCACTTGAAATTTGGGTCCTGTAAGGGATGTTATAGCACAGTTGCCTTTGGGCTGTCCTTGGACCTGTTGGGCCCTGCCCCATATATTTGTCCAAGGTAAGGTCATCAAACTTTCACTTCTCATTTTTCGCATTGCTGATTTTGCCACCTTTAATTCCTTTATCATAAGCTACCTCTCCCTTTTAGATAAACACTTTCCTCCTGTTTTTAACTCCATTTGATGTGCTATACTTAGTGTTTATATTTGGCATTTTTCTGTATTTTATTCCCCTAATTTCACCTCCCAATCAAAACATAACCACTTACAAGCTGCGATTTACTATATTTGGTGACTGACTGGCTTATTGAAACAATTTTATTCACATTACAAAGGCGGAAAGCTTACTGTTTGTGTTACAAAGAGGATGGGTAGGTGGACCTTTGTGTGAGGACTGGTGGTTAGTGACCTCTTGTATCTGTAGATAGTGTAAAGTGGTCAAAGCTTATACTTTATAATAAGATTGGGTCATGTCCACCTGTCTCTGATGTTAAGTTCTGCACCTACCAAACAAATATAAATTCCTTTCTTTTAGGTGAATTGTACATTTTGAAGTAGGACAGGTGCATACTATTTGGTACATTGACCTTTGACCTAGTTATTACATAATATGATATAATGTGATTTATCCCATATCACCTATGTGAAGTTCAATAATTGCTGATATGAATAAGATACAACTCATAGTTGAAAGAATTCATTTTATTTCAAAAGATGATTTTGATAGTGAAGCAAAAGTATGAAAACAATAGTTCAAACAGCTCAATGACATTTCTTTACACATTCATATAAGACATAGGTTAGTACCTCATCAAATTGTTTTTCACAAGTGAGACTAAGTATATTTGTTACTTATACAGTCCCGAACTATTTCACAGATTATTGGAAAAATTAAGGTTTGCTATAGGTATAACGGTACCAATTGCGCAAGTCCAGGTGGGCGGAGCTTAAGGTGTATGGAACATTGTATTCAGAATTAAAGAACAAAACTAGCTGTGATTGGTGCATTATGTAAGACTTGTACTTTCTGTTTGGCTTAAAAAAAAGTTGAGCCTCTTGGCAACATGTGAGTTTGTGTTAATTTCTATCTAGATCATATTTTGTATTTTTTATGAGTTTTTTAAAATATGGTACACATGACTGAAAATGTGCTTGTTGTGACTAGATAACTCTTACCCCTGTCTAGTTCCAGTAGAGTTATCTCTCTTAAATGCAATGGAGTACCTGGTTATGTCATTGTCAAATTGACAATCTAGCATTGTTCTATATGACAGCGTGTGACATGCATGCCCAAGTAGGACAGAAAGTATATTTATTTCACAAAACATTAGCATTGAGGTATATGGAAAAACAATTGGTACCGTGATACCTAAAGGAAAGAATAGCCTCACAGTGTTTCGATAGAAACGCATACATGTGGGCGGCATTTATGAACTATACTAGTTTGATGTAGGAAAACAAATGTGTGCTGAACACTTTTGGTCAAATATTGAAAGTTCTTTAAGAATAAAATGTATAAAATCTTTAGAAAATAGCACAAGATGGCTTTGGATGGGGACTTTTGATAACTATAGCTATGATAGATATAGACTTGTGTTACCTGATGCCTTTATGTATGTGCTGTTACCTCCTAGATTGGAATGCATGCAACAAAATAAGTTATGTAAACATAATATAGTTGATTTTGGCCAAATATTGGCTATTGTACCTGCAAAAGATGAAAAATCATGTGTACAAAAACAACTATCTTATTCTTGTAAGGCATGCCATAAACCAGGATAGAGAACACTCTAAGTACACTTGTAGATAGATCACTTGTACCATGTGGGATGTTCTGGCATGAGTAATTTTTAGGTAATTTATTAAGGATTTGGTATTCCTTCCCATTTTGATTTGAATTGTCCTGCTCTAATTGTCCCTTTTTTTTTACACTCTCCTGCTTTGAAATTGTTCATGTAGTTAGTTCAGTTCTCTTGCATTCCCTTTTGTTGAAGTAGCAGTGAATACCAACAAACAAGAACAGTTTCCTTAAGTCAGCATTTCCCATTGGCACTTGTATAAGCCCAATTATAATCTACTATTGACTTTCAATTAATCCTATTTCTTTCTGTCAAGCTGCTCCTGTGGAATTTCCATGTTTGGTCCAACATTACAAGAATGATAACCATTTTAGTCACACAGTGCGTATTCATTCCATTCAAATCCACACTGTTCTTGAAACTTTGCATCCCATCGCAAGAATCCAAATTGGCATGAGATGATATCTGCATGGTTATGGAAGGCTGCACTCTACATGCCGGCATTGTAGAAAATATGAACTATGTGATATGAAAGAGCTGCGTCATCTTAGAAATTAAAATTACATGACTCTTGAGGTCTCCACTAAACATAGGAGTCTAAATGTTAGGTTCTCACTTTGTCAGTAATGTATTTTGAGATAATTTAATTGCAATGAAGTTAATACAGGTTGTTGATGAACTCATCTATATTACATGGATAATGTATTCAAGGTTACCACACCTTATGTATATCATTCAGTTATCTCCCTTACACCAGTCATAACATTTCAAGGAAATAAAATCTCACATTTTCAGTGACTGATTATGAAAATAAAGAGAAGATTTGTGAAGTATTATATTAGCCCTCAATCTTGACGCAAATGTAAGTAGAAGCAATTTGATAATTTCTCACAGTAAAGTTTACAAGTTTAAAAACTGATAAGGTATGTTCTGCTTGGCTCTGAGATAAGTTTCTCTCTATCTTATGCCAATTATTATTAAATTCTTATGTAGAAGAAATATACTTTATATGTATCTATATTATCTAAATTATTCACCCTTTTATATTAGATGGAAATGAACACAACTTCACTTGAAATTTGGGTCCTGTAAGGGATGTTATAGCACAGTTGCCTTTGGGCTGTCCTTGGACCTGTTGGGCCCTGCCCCATATATTTGTCCAAGGTAAGGTCATCAAACTTTCACTTCTCATTTTTCGCATTGCTGATTTTGCCACCTTTAATTCCTTTATCATAAGCTACCTCTCCCTTTTAGATAAACACTTTCCTCCTGTTTTTAACTCCATTTGATGTGCTATACTTAGTGTTTATATTTGGCATTTTTCTGTATTTTATTCCCCTAATTTCACCTCCCAATCAAAACATAACCACTTACAAGCTGCGATTTACTATATTTGGTGACTGACTGGCTTATTGAAACAATTTTATTCACATTACAAAGGCGGAAAGCTTACTGTTTGTGTTACAAAGAGGATGGGTAGGTGGACCTTTGTGTGAGGACTGGTGGTTAGTGACCTCTTGTATCTGTAGATAGTGTAAAGTGGTCAAAGCTTATACTTTATAATAAGATTGGGTCATGTCCACCTGTCTCTGATGTTAAGTTCTGCACCTACCAAACAAATATAAATTCCTTTCTTTTAGGTGAATTGTACATTTTGAAGTAGGACAGGTGCATACTATTTGGTACATTGACCTTTGACCTAGTTATTACATAATATGATATAATGTGATTTATCCCATATCACCTATGTGAAGTTCAATAATTGCTGATATGAATAAGATACAACTCATAGTTGAAAGAATTCATTTTATTTCAAAAGATGATTTTGATAGTGAAGCAAAAGTATGAAAACAATAGTTCAAACAGCTCAATGACATTTCTTTACACATTCATATAAGACATAGGTTAGTACCTCATCAAATTGTTTTTCACAAGTGAGACTAAGTATATTTGTTACTTATACAGTCCCGAACTATTTCACAGATTATTGGAAAAATTAAGGTTTGCTATAGGTATAACGGTACCAATTGCGCAAGTCCAGGTGGGCGGAGCTTAAGGTGTATGGAACATTGTATTCAGAATTAAAGAACAAAACTAGCTGTGATTGGTGCATTATGTAAGACTTGTACTTTCTGTTTGGCTTAAAAAAAAGTTGAGCCTCTTGGCAACATGTGAGTTTGTGTTAATTTCTATCTAGATCATATTTTGTATTTTTTATGAGTTTTTTAAAATATGGTACACATGACTGAAAATGTGCTTGTTGTGACTAGATAACTCTTACCCCTGTCTAGTTCCAGTAGAGTTATCTCTCTTAAATGCAATGGAGTACCTGGTTATGTCATTGTCAAATTGACAATCTAGCATTGTTCTATATGACAGCGTGTGACATGCATGCCCAAGTAGGACAGAAAGTATATTTATTTCACAAAACATTAGCATTGAGGTATATGGAAAAACAATTGGTACCGTGATACCTAAAGGAAAGAATAGCCTCACAGTGTTTCCATAGAAACGCATACATGTGGGCGGCATTTATGAACTATACTAGTTTGATGTAGGAAAACAAATGTGTGCTGAACACTTTTGGTCAAATATTGAAAGTTCTTTAAGAATAAAATGTATAAAATCTTTAGAAAATAGCACAAGATGGCTTTGGATGGGGACTTTTGATAACTATAGCTATGATAGATATAGACTTGTGTTACCTGATGCCTTTATGTATGTGCTGTTACCTCCTAGATTGGAATGCATGCAACAAAATAAGTTATGTAAACATAATATAGTTGATTTTGGCCAAATATTGGCTATTGTACCTGCAAAAGATGAAAAATCATGTGTACAAAAACAACTATCTTATTCTTGTAAGGCATGCCATAAACCAGGATAGAGAACACTCTAAGTACACTTGTAGATAGATCACTTGTACCATGTGGGATGTTCTGGCATGAGTAATTTTTAGGTAATTTATTAAGGATTTGGTATTCCTTCCCATTTTGATTTGAATTGTCCTGCTCTAATTGTCCCTTTTTTTTTACACTCTCCTGCTTTGAAATTGTTCATGTAGTTAGTTCAGTTCTCTTGCATTCCCTTTTGTTGAAGTAGCAGTGAATACCAACAAACAAGAACAGTTTCCTTAAGTCAGCATTTCCCATTGGCACTTGTATAAGCCCAATTATAATCTACTATTGACTTTCAATTAATCCTATTTCTTTCTGTCAAGCTGCTCCTGTGGAATTTCCATGTTTGGTCCAACATTACAAGAATGATAACCATTTTAGTCACACAGTGCGTATTCATTCCATTCAAATCCACACTGTTCTTGAAACTTTGCATCCCATCGCAAGAATCCAAATTGGCATGAGATGATATCTGCATGGTTATGGAAGGCTGCACTCTACATGCCGGCATTGTAGAAAATATGAACTATGTGATATGAAAGAGCTGCGTCATCTTAGAAATTAAAATTACATGACTCTTGAGGTCTCCACTAAACATAGGAGTCTAAATGTTAGGTTCTCACTTTGTCAGTAATGTATTTTGAGATAATTTAATTGCAATGAAGTTAATACAGGTTGTTGATGAACTCATCTATATTACATGGATAATGTATTCAAGGTTACCACACCTTATGTATATCATTCAGTTATCTCCCTTACACCAGTCATAACATTTCAAGGAAATAAAATCTCACATTTTCAGTGACTGATTATGAAAATAAAGAGAAGATTTGTGAAGTATTATATTAGCCCTCAATCTTGACGCAAATGTAAGTAGAAGCAATTTGATAATTTCTCACAGTAAAGTTTACAAGTTTAAAAACTGATAAGGTATGTTCTGCTTGGCTCTGAGATAAGTTTCTCTCTATCTTATGCCAATTATTATTAAATTCTTATGTAGAAGAAATATACTTTATATGTATCTATATTATCTAAATTATTCACCCTTTTATATTAGATGGAAATGAACACAACTTCACTTGAAATTTGGGTCCTGTAAGGGATGTTATAGCACAGTTGCCTTTGGGCTGTCCTTGGACCTGTTGGGCCCTGCCCCATATATTTGTCCAAGGTAAGGTCATCAAACTTTCACTTCTCATTTTTCGCATTGCTGATTTTGCCACCTTTAATTCCTTTATCATAAGCTACCTCTCCCTTTTAGATAAACACTTTCCTCCTGTTTTTAACTCCATTTGATGTGCTATACTTAGTGTTTATATTTGGCATTTTTCTGTATTTTATTCCCCTAATTTCACCTCCCAATCAAAACATAACCACTTACAAGCTGCGATTTACTATATTTGGTGACTGACTGGCTTATTGAAACAATTTTATTCACATTACAAAGGCGGAAAGCTTACTGTTTGTGTTACAAAGAGGATGGGTAGGTGGACCTTTGTGTGAGGACTGGTGGTTAGTGACCTCTTGTATCTGTAGATAGTGTAAAGTGGTCAAAGCTTATACTTTATAATAAGATTGGGTCATGTCCACCTGTCTCTGATGTTAAGTTCTGCACCTACCAAACAAATATAAATTCCTTTCTTTTAGGTGAATTGTACATTTTGAAGTAGGACAGGTGCATACTATTTGGTACATTGACCTTTGACCTAGTTATTACATAATATGATATAATGTGATTTATCCCATATCACCTATGTGAAGTTCAATAATTGCTGATATGAATAAGATACAACTCATAGTTGAAAGAATTCATTTTATTTCAAAAGATGATTTTGATAGTGAAGCAAAAGTATGAAAACAATAGTTCAAACAGCTCAATGACATTTCTTTACACATTCATATAAGACATAGGTTAGTACCTCATCAAATTGTTTTTCACAAGTGAGACTAAGTATATTTGTTACTTATACAGTCCCGAACTATTTCACAGATTATTGGAAAAATTAAGGTTTGCTATAGGTATAACGGTACCAATTGCGCAAGTCCAGGTGGGCGGAGCTTAAGGTGTATGGAACATTGTATTCAGAATTAAAGAACAAAACTAGCTGTGATTGGTGCATTATGTAAGACTTGTACTTTCTGTTTGGCTTAAAAAAAAGTTGAGCCTCTTGGCAACATGTGAGTTTGTGTTAATTTCTATCTAGATCATATTTTGTATTTTTTATGAGTTTTTTAAAATATGGTACACATGACTGAAAATGTGCTTGTTGTGACTAGATAACTCTTACCCCTGTCTAGTTCCAGTAGAGTTATCTCTCTTAAATGCAATGGAGTACCTGGTTATGTCATTGTCAAATTGACAATCTAGCATTGTTCTATATGACAGCGTGTGACATGCATGCCCAAGTAGGACAGAAAGTATATTTATTTCACAAAACATTAGCATTGAGGTATATGGAAAAACAATTGGTACCGTGATACCTAAAGGAAAGAATAGCCTCACAGTGTTTCCATAGAAACGCATACATGTGGGCGGCATTTATGAACTATACTAGTTTGATGTAGGAAAACAAATGTGTGCTGAACACTTTTGGTCAAATATTGAAAGTTCTTTAAGAATAAAATGTATAAAATCTTTAGAAAATAGCACAAGATGGCTTTGGATGGGGACTTTTGATAACTATAGCTATGATAGATATAGACTTGTGTTACCTGATGCCTTTATGTATGTGCTGTTACCTCCTAGATTGGAATGCATGCAACAAAATAAGTTATGTAAACATAATATAGTTGATTTTGGCCAAATATTGGCTATTGTACCTGCAAAAGATGAAAAATCATGTGTACAAAAACAACTATCTTATTCTTGTAAGGCATGCCATAAACCAGGATAGAGAACACTCTAAGTACACTTGTAGATAGATCACTTGTACCATGTGGGATGTTCTGGCATGAGTAATTTTTAGGTAATTTATTAAGGATTTGGTATTCCTTCCCATTTTGATTTGAATTGTCCTGCTCTAATTGTCCCTTTTTTTTTACACTCTCCTGCTTTGAAATTGTTCATGTAGTTAGTTCAGTTCTCTTGCATTCCCTTTTGTTGAAGTAGCAGTGAATACCAACAAACAAGAACAGTTTCCTTAAGTCAGCATTTCCCATTGGCACTTGTATAAGCCCAATTATAATCTACTATTGACTTTCAATTAATCCTATTTCTTTCTGTCAAGCTGCTCCTGTGGAATTTCCATGTTTGGTCCAACATTACAAGAATGATAACCATTTTAGTCACACAGTGCGTATTCATTCCATTCAAATCCACACTGTTCTTGAAACTTTGCATCCCATCGCAAGAATCCAAATTGGCATGAGATGATATCTGCATGGTTATGGAAGGCTGCACTCTACATGCCGGCATTGTAGAAAATATGAACTATGTGATATGAAAGAGCTGCGTCATCTTAGAAATTAAAATTACATGACTCTTGAGGTCTCCACTAAACATAGGAGTCTAAATGTTAGGTTCTCACTTTGTCAGTAATGTATTTTGAGATAATTTAATTGCAATGAAGTTAATACAGGTTGTTGATGAACTCATCTATATTACATGGATAATGTATTCAAGGTTACCACACCTTATGTATATCATTCAGTTATCTCCCTTACACCAGTCATAACATTTCAAGGAAATAAAATCTCACATTTTCAGTGACTGATTATGAAAATAAAGAGAAGATTTGTGAAGTATTATATTAGCCCTCAATCTTGACGCAAATGTAAGTAGAAGCAATTTGATAATTTCTCACAGTAAAGTTTACAAGTTTAAAAACTGATAAGGTATGTTCTGCTTGGCTCTGAGATAAGTTTCTCTCTATCTTATGCCAATTATTATTAAATTCTTATGTAGAAGAAATATACTTTATATGTATCTATATTATCTAAATTATTCACCCTTTTATATTAGATGGAAATGAACACAACTTCACTTGAAATTTGGGTCCTGTAAGGGATGTTATAGCACAGTTGCCTTTGGGCTGTCCTTGGACCTGTTGGGCCCTGCCCCATATATTTGTCCAAGGTAAGGTCATCAAACTTTCACTTCTCATTTTTCGCATTGCTGATTTTGCCACCTTTAATTCCTTTATCATAAGCTACCTCTCCCTTTTAGATAAACACTTTCCTCCTGTTTTTAACTCCATTTGATGTGCTATACTTAGTGTTTATATTTGGCATTTTTCTGTATTTTATTCCCCTAATTTCACCTCCCAATCAAAACATAACCACTTACAAGCTGCGATTTACTATATTTGGTGACTGACTGGCTTATTGAAACAATTTTATTCACATTACAAAGGCGGAAAGCTTACTGTTTGTGTTACAAAGAGGATGGGTAGGTGGACCTTTGTGTGAGGACTGGTGGTTAGTGACCTCTTGTATCTGTAGATAGTGTAAAGTGGTCAAAGCTTATACTTTATAATAAGATTGGGTCATGTCCACCTGTCTCTGATGTTAAGTTCTGCACCTACCAAACAAATATAAATTCCTTTCTTTTAGGTGAATTGTACATTTTGAAGTAGGACAGGTGCATACTATTTGGTACATTGACCTTTGACCTAGTTATTACATAATATGATATAATGTGATTTATCCCATATCACCTATGTGAAGTTCAATAATTGCTGATATGAATAAGATACAACTCATAGTTGAAAGAATTCATTTTATTTCAAAAGATGATTTTGATAGTGAAGCAAAAGTATGAAAACAATAGTTCAAACAGCTCAATGACATTTCTTTACACATTCATATAAGACATAGGTTAGTACCTCATCAAATTGTTTTTCACAAGTGAGACTAAGTATATTTGTTACTTATACAGTCCCGAACTATTTCACAGATTATTGGAAAAATTAAGGTTTGCTATAGGTATAACGGTACCAATTGCGCAAGTCCAGGTGGGCGGAGCTTAAGGTGTATGGAACATTGTATTCAGAATTAAAGAACAAAACTAGCTGTGATTGGTGCATTATGTAAGACTTGTACTTTCTGTTTGGCTTAAAAAAAAGTTGAGCCTCTTGGCAACATGTGAGTTTGTGTTAATTTCTATCTAGATCATATTTTGTATTTTTTATGAGTTTTTTAAAATATGGTACACATGACTGAAAATGTGCTTGTTGTGACTAGATAACTCTTACCCCTGTCTAGTTCCAGTAGAGTTATCTCTCTTAAATGCAATGGAGTACCTGGTTATGTCATTGTCAAATTGACAATCTAGCATTGTTCTATATGACAGCGTGTGACATGCATGCCCAAGTAGGACAGAAAGTATATTTATTTCACAAAACATTAGCATTGAGGTATATGGAAAAACAATTGGTACCGTGATACCTAAAGGAAAGAATAGCCTCACAGTGTTTCCATAGAAACGCATACATGTGGGCGGCATTTATGAACTATACTAGTTTGATGTAGGAAAACAAATGTGTGCTGAACACTTTTGGTCAAATATTGAAAGTTCTTTAAGAATAAAATGTATAAAATCTTTAGAAAATAGCACAAGATGGCTTTGGATGGGGACTTTTGATAACTATAGCTATGATAGATATAGACTTGTGTTACCTGATGCCTTTATGTATGTGCTGTTACCTCCTAGATTGGAATGCATGCAACAAAATAAGTTATGTAAACATAATATAGTTGATTTTGGCCAAATATTGGCTATTGTACCTGCAAAAGATGAAAAATCATGTGTACAAAAACAACTATCTTATTCTTGTAAGGCATGCCATAAACCAGGATAGAGAACACTCTAAGTACACTTGTAGATAGATCACTTGTACCATGTGGGATGTTCTGGCATGAGTAATTTTTAGGTAATTTATTAAGGATTTGGTATTCCTTCCCATTTTGATTTGAATTGTCCTGCTCTAATTGTCCCTTTTTTTTTACACTCTCCTGCTTTGAAATTGTTCATGTAGTTAGTTCAGTTCTCTTGCATTCCCTTTTGTTGAAGTAGCAGTGAATACCAACAAACAAGAACAGTTTCCTTAAGTCAGCATTTCCCATTGGCACTTGTATAAGCCCAATTATAATCTACTATTGACTTTCAATTAATCCTATTTCTTTCTGTCAAGCTGCTCCTGTGGAATTTCCATGTTTGGTCCAACATTACAAGAATGATAACCATTTTAGTCACACAGTGCGTATTCATTCCATTCAAATCCACACTGTTCTTGAAACTTTGCATCCCATCGCAAGAATCCAAATTGGCATGAGATGATATCTGCATGGTTATGGAAGGCTGCACTCTACATGCCGGCATTGTAGAAAATATGAACTATGTGATATGAAAGAGCTGCGTCATCTTAGAAATTAAAATTACATGACTCTTGAGGTCTCCACTAAACATAGGAGTCTAAATGTTAGGTTCTCACTTTGTCAGTAATGTATTTTGAGATAATTTAATTGCAATGAAGTTAATACAGGTTGTTGATGAACTCATCTATATTACATGGATAATGTATTCAAGGTTACCACACCTTATGTATATCATTCAGTTATCTCCCTTACACCAGTCATAACATTTCAAGGAAATAAAATCTCACATTTTCAGTGACTGATTATGAAAATAAAGAGAAGATTTGTGAAGTATTATATTAGCCCTCAATCTTGACGCAAATGTAAGTAGAAGCAATTTGATAATTTCTCACAGTAAAGTTTACAAGTTTAAAAACTGATAAGGTATGTTCTGCTTGGCTCTGAGATAAGTTTCTCTCTATCTTATGCCAATTATTATTAAATTCTTATGTAGAAGAAATATACTTTATATGTATCTATATTATCTAAATTATTCACCCTTTTATATTAGATGGAAATGAACACAACTTCACTTGAAATTTGGGTCCTGTAAGGGATGTTATAGCACAGTTGCCTTTGGGCTGTCCTTGGACCTGTTGGGCCCTGCCCCATATATTTGTCCAAGGTAAGGTCATCAAACTTTCACTTCTCATTTTTCGCATTGCTGATTTTGCCACCTTTAATTCCTTTATCATAAGCTACCTCTCCCTTTTAGATAAACACTTTCCTCCTGTTTTTAACTCCATTTGATGTGCTATACTTAGTGTTTATATTTGGCATTTTTCTGTATTTTATTCCCCTAATTTCACCTCCCAATCAAAACATAACCACTTACAAGCTGCGATTTACTATATTTGGTGACTGACTGGCTTATTGAAACAATTTTATTCACATTACAAAGGCGGAAAGCTTACTGTTTGTGTTACAAAGAGGATGGGTAGGTGGACCTTTGTGTGAGGACTGGTGGTTAGTGACCTCTTGTATCTGTAGATAGTGTAAAGTGGTCAAAGCTTATACTTTATAATAAGATTGGGTCATGTCCACCTGTCTCTGATGTTAAGTTCTGCACCTACCAAACAAATATAAATTCCTTTCTTTTAGGTGAATTGTACATTTTGAAGTAGGACAGGTGCATACTATTTGGTACATTGACCTTTGACCTAGTTATTACATAATATGATATAATGTGATTTATCCCATATCACCTATGTGAAGTTCAATAATTGCTGATATGAATAAGATACAACTCATAGTTGAAAGAATTCATTTTATTTCAAAAGATGATTTTGATAGTGAAGCAAAAGTATGAAAACAATAGTTCAAACAGCTCAATGACATTTCTTTACACATTCATATAAGACATAGGTTAGTACCTCATCAAATTGTTTTTCACAAGTGAGACTAAGTATATTTGTTACTTATACAGTCCCGAACTATTTCACAGATTATTGGAAAAATTAAGGTTTGCTATAGGTATAACGGTACCAATTGCGCAAGTCCAGGTGGGCGGAGCTTAAGGTGTATGGAACATTGTATTCAGAATTAAAGAACAAAACTAGCTGTGATTGGTGCATTATGTAAGACTTGTACTTTCTGTTTGGCTTAAAAAAAAGTTGAGCCTCTTGGCAACATGTGAGTTTGTGTTAATTTCTATCTAGATCATATTTTGTATTTTTTATGAGTTTTTTAAAATATGGTACACATGACTGAAAATGTGCTTGTTGTGACTAGATAACTCTTACCCCTGTCTAGTTCCAGTAGAGTTATCTCTCTTAAATGCAATGGAGTACCTGGTTATGTCATTGTCAAATTGACAATCTAGCATTGTTCTATATGACAGCGTGTGACATGCATGCCCAAGTAGGACAGAAAGTATATTTATTTCACAAAACATTAGCATTGAGGTATATGGAAAAACAATTGGTACCGTGATACCTAAAGGAAAGAATAGCCTCACAGTGTTTCGATAGAAACGCATACATGTGGGCGGCATTTATGAACTATACTAGTTTGATGTAGGAAAACAAATGTGTGCTGAACACTTTTGGTCAAATATTGAAAGTTCTTTAAGAATAAAATGTATAAAATCTTTAGAAAATAGCACAAGATGGCTTTGGATGGGGACTTTTGATAACTATAGCTATGATAGATATAGACTTGTGTTACCTGATGCCTTTATGTATGTGCTGTTACCTCCTAGATTGGAATGCATGCAACAAAATAAGTTATGTAAACATAATATAGTTGATTTTGGCCAAATATTGGCTATTGTACCTGCAAAAGATGAAAAATCATGTGTACAAAAACAACTATCTTATTCTTGTAAGGCATGCCATAAACCAGGATAGAGAACACTCTAAGTACACTTGTAGATAGATCACTTGTACCATGTGGGATGTTCTGGCATGAGTAATTTTTAGGTAATTTATTAAGGATTTGGTATTCCTTCCCATTTTGATTTGAATTGTCCTGCTCTAATTGTCCCTTTTTTTTTACACTCTCCTGCTTTGAAATTGTTCATGTAGTTAGTTCAGTTCTCTTGCATTCCCTTTTGTTGAAGTAGCAGTGAATACCAACAAACAAGAACAGTTTCCTTAAGTCAGCATTTCCCATTGGCACTTGTATAAGCCCAATTATAATCTACTATTGACTTTCAATTAATCCTATTTCTTTCTGTCAAGCTGCTCCTGTGGAATTTCCATGTTTGGTCCAACATTACAAGAATGATAACCATTTTAGTCACACAGTGCGTATTCATTCCATTCAAATCCACACTGTTCTTGAAACTTTGCATCCCATCGCAAGAATCCAAATTGGCATGAGATGATATCTGCATGGTTATGGAAGGCTGCACTCTACATGCCGGCATTGTAGAAAATATGAACTATGTGATATGAAAGAGCTGCGTCATCTTAGAAATTAAAATTACATGACTCTTGAGGTCTCCACTAAACATAGGAGTCTAAATGTTAGGTTCTCACTTTGTCAGTAATGTATTTTGAGATAATTTAATTGCAATGAAGTTAATACAGGTTGTTGATGAACTCATCTATATTACATGGATAATGTATTCAAGGTTACCACACCTTATGTATATCATTCAGTTATCTCCCTTACACCAGTCATAACATTTCAAGGAAATAAAATCTCACATTTTCAGTGACTGATTATGAAAATAAAGAGAAGATTTGTGAAGTATTATATTAGCCCTCAATCTTGACGCAAATGTAAGTAGAAGCAATTTGATAATTTCTCACAGTAAAGTTTACAAGTTTAAAAACTGATAAGGTATGTTCTGCTTGGCTCTGAGATAAGTTTCTCTCTATCTTATGCCAATTATTATTAAATTCTTATGTAGAAGAAATATACTTTATATGTATCTATATTATCTAAATTATTCACCCTTTTATATTAGATGGAAATGAACACAACTTCACTTGAAATTTGGGTCCTGTAAGGGATGTTATAGCACAGTTGCCTTTGGGCTGTCCTTGGACCTGTTGGGCCCTGCCCCATATATTTGTCCAAGGTAAGGTCATCAAACTTTCACTTCTCATTTTTCGCATTGCTGATTTTGCCACCTTTAATTCCTTTATCATAAGCTACCTCTCCCTTTTAGATAAACACTTTCCTCCTGTTTTTAACTCCATTTGATGTGCTATACTTAGTGTTTATATTTGGCATTTTTCTGTATTTTATTCCCCTAATTTCACCTCCCAATCAAAACATAACCACTTACAAGCTGCGATTTACTATATTTGGTGACTGACTGGCTTATTGAAACAATTTTATTCACATTACAAAGGCGGAAAGCTTACTGTTTGTGTTACAAAGAGGATGGGTAGGTGGACCTTTGTGTGAGGACTGGTGGTTAGTGACCTCTTGTATCTGTAGATAGTGTAAAGTGGTCAAAGCTTATACTTTATAATAAGATTGGGTCATGTCCACCT
>JAPYKE020000604.1:0-164362 GCA_028554795.2 Sinohyriopsis cumingii | reverse complement strand
TACCAACCTCAATAATTTTCCACATATAGCATTAAACTCAAACCACCATGGGTTAATGAATTTTATCTTTGTTCCTCAAGTAACCGCCGTACCATAAATGAAACTTAGGAAAACCAGTCTTTACTTCATGTTAATTTAATGTTTATCACATTAATACTGAGACTCATTTATTATGCGAGTATTCCTTGAGTTCATAATGGCATTCCCATATTAAATTCCCATTCGGGTTCAGAGTGTCCTCCCAATGATAAATTCTTGTTTGAGTCCAGAGTCCGCATAACCCTTATGAATGCGAGATTTGCGGTTGGGGTTAACGTTTCTTCAACATCACTGATTCATCAAACCTTATTTAATGATCATTACTCTACAAAGTTGTATTCTTTTCGCCATTTCTAGGTTTCTAAATTTGCACGGAAACAGCAACAAAACCTTGAAGATGATCCGAGAGTATTACTTGAACATATGTAATGAGGTAAGATAAGCTATTTGTTCTCGTGTGTGTGTGTGTGTGTGTGTGTGTGTGTGTGTAATTCTTAACGTAGATTTAACTTTTTTTCAGTCATATCGCTACGTTGTGAGCAGTGTAGCTGTTTTTATTGATGTCTTGTACTAAGGCATCATGCCGCAAACATGTAATATCATGTCTCACGCAGTCACAATATCTTGACACCAGGCCGGATAGTCCCAACATTAACCTCTTAATGCTCGGCGCCTGGTGAGGCAGCTGTTAGTACATTAGCATGACTCGACAGGAGTACGAGCCCGCGACGGTCAATCTGGCCACTAGGCCACCGGAGTGGTCAGTTGTTCTTGAATAGACTATGCAGATTATCAACAATGAATATTTTGAAATAGAAGAGAAAGTCAAGGATACAAATTCATGACATATAGATGAACAATACGATATCGCGGATATTTCACTGTTTATAAGATTCCTAGACTAATGGATAGTTTTTTCTTGCTAATAAAAGAACGACCGCTGAAGCAATATTCATAAGCGACATCGATTATTTCAAAGACGCACCGTATTCAAGTGAGTACATATAGTTTCAACCAACACTATTCCCATCTTAGATATGTTCTTTCACATCAGGCCAGGTAGTGTATGCGGTCTCAGTTTAGTTTGTGTCCAACAGACACAGTGTGCAAGCAGCACGTGTGGTTTCAATCCATTAACTAGCGCATGTCACAGAGGTGATTGTATAACAGCCATGGTCGAGTGACATTAGTGCTTTCAAACAGACAACACGTGTAAGTCACGAATCTGATGTATAAACGCATTGATCAAGTGACGCATGTAGCAGAAGACAAAACAAAAGGCTGTGCACAAGTATTTTCACCAATACTGTATGCAAACGAAGGCGACGGTTTTACACCAACACTGGCTTTAAATGACACAGATGGGTTCATAATGTATGCAAGCGCACAATGTTTGGAAACCACATATCTGGTTTTAATGAATCACACGTTTTCAAGTGCAAGCCATCAGTCTGTCAATATTGGATACTTCAAATCAGTTAAGAAGCAGTCCATATCATGTAACTTGTTCCTGCCTTTATTTTTTCTAGTTCTCATTATGATGCAGATACGCAAATAGAAGCACATTCTCCAGAATCATGAGGTGTTTGCACTAATTACGTCCCTTAATAATTTCCGTCATATGCTAAATCTTCAATGAAATCAATTTCATTCCTTACAGTGTCAGCTGCACAAATTGTAACACGTCTATAGAAACTTCAATGCTTATTATAATGCATTTTCTTGCAATAGTTTCATCCTTCGAAACATTTTCACTTGTTACCGATATTTTGCCTTTGGAAGCGAAATACAAACCTATTTACCGAATACCAATAGTATTCGTCATTCTTGTATTTATGTTGTATTATATTTCTTCAGATACAAGAATTTAACTACGTTTATTTTTTATTCTTTTCTTCTTCAAAATGTTGATATTTTCAGATGAATCTTCATTTTCAACAAATAAAAGATGCTAACAGCGAGGGTCTCGACATTCGAATCTACTTTAAGGGCATTCACGTAGCATCGGTAAGCTATTATTCTTCATGGATCTTTGCCTACTACAACGTCTGATTTTGCTTTTGCTTTCCAGTTATATTACTGGAGCAATCTTTTTCAATTTCTTCTAATTTCATTTATTGATATTTCTGTCACTGTATGTATGTATGTATGTATGTATGTATGTATGTATGTATGCATGCATGCATGCATGCATGCATGTATGTGTGTGTGTGTATGTATGTATGTATGTATGTATGTATGTATGTATGTATGTATGCATGTATGTATGTATGTATGTATGTTTGTATCTTGTCATATAAATTTGATTTAATTATATCTGATTTAATATATATTTATTTCAATTTATTTTTTTTTGCTTGTTAGTTTTTGAAAAATAATATTTTTCATTGCACGTAATGTAATTTAATTATATTCACTGGTGATGACACTTCTTCCAAAAAATATTTGTGTTTGACTTCATTTTAGTAAACACAATGTATTGACCTGGATCCTAACCTTGATTCAAAGTTCTATTTTTATTTTAAAATGATTGGTTGTTGTCGAGTAAACAATTGGGTTTTTTCTGAGAGTGAAATAATTGGTTTTCGTCAGGGTCATGTTTGGCGTACGTGATATAAACATGACCACGTGTCACATACACACACACACAAAACAGAGACACACCTTCGAATTCGCAATTTGGAGAGTTTCGAAACTGCGTTTAAGAATACGATATAACCTGTGTTTTAGAGAAATATTCTCAGTTCGTTGGGCTATTACAATGGCAAGTTACAGTTGTGCCATTTGGAGTTATTTCATATTGTTGGGATTCAAAAGGATTAAATCTTTTCTCCTCTAAAATACGTGTGCTCATATAAAATTCCTCAAGAAAAAAGCTTTTATAAGCATTTATTCGGATTTCCAAAACCGGAGTGATATTTCCTGTTTCTACAAGGAACTGTAGACTTCAACACACTACAGGATACAGCATATGTAATCGTCTTCATTTAATTTCATTGATTGATATTTCTGTCACTGTATGTATGTATGTATGTATGTATGTATGTATGTATGTTTCTATGTATATATGTGTTGAACTTGAACATGAAATCATTAGAACATTTTATTATTGGGACGTATAAAGTGTTATTCGTGGATTATTCTTGGATTATTTTTGGATTTGATTATTAAACCGTAAGTTCATATATTTTTTTTATTGACAGAATGTTTCCAGGGAAATAAATAATTATACTTTTCCAAGCTTGTTGTTTTCTCTCTTTCTTGTGTTACTGTTTATTCGAGCCTACAAATATAACATAAGATTGTATGTATGTATGTATGTATGTATGTATGTATGTATGTATGTATGTATGTATGTATGAATGCATGCATAAATGTATAAAAAGAGAAAAGTGAGAGACTTTAGTAGTTGTATAAATGTTTTAGGTGACTGATAATGTTATCAATATCTAGACTGCAGTATCAGAAATTATTTTGAAAGATTTAATTTAATTTCGAAATTTTATATCTGCCGTGTGTTTTGAATATCCACACTTGTAATCATTATTGTTTTGATGAATGCTAAATTGTGCCAACCGACGAAATTTTATAATCACAAAATCGTCAATTTTCTTCGAGACCTGGGAAATATTATTTGCCGCAATGTTTAATAATTATATATATATATATATATATATATATATATATATATATATATATATATATATATATATATATATATATATATATATATATATATATATGTCTACTTACAACTGCAACTCTGTGAATACAATTTAACACCGTCCGTGTTAAGAGAGAAACAGAGAGAGAGAGTACTTATTAGTGGCAACTTTTTTAAATCGCTAAGTTTACTACTTTACTGTTTCATAATCAAATTTATGTTTCCATTCATTTTGGGTATTATGAATTTGCTCAATTTTTGATATTTTATTAGCACTTTTTACAACATACATTGCTGAATTATTGACCAGGATGTTGCAAATATTGTTTGCTATTTTCAGGATCCCACTGGTGCACCATGGTCAATTCAAGGGATGTATTCATCTAAAACCGAATATTCATCAAGGGCCTTGGAGCTATTTTCAACATGGCAGAAGCAATTTAGCATTGCTAAAAGTCTCAAGTATAATCTTGCCCTGGCAGTTACAGGGTGAGCATCTTTGTAATGGCGCGCTGGAGAGATTGTAGAATGAGCTGGCGAGATCGTAGGGCGAGCTAGAGAGATTATAGGGCACATTCCAGAGATCGAAAGGTGATCTAGGAAAGATGAACGTGAGAGATAATAGTTGAACTTGAGAGATGGTACAGCGATTTAGAGAGATCATACTTCGAGCTGGAGAATGCGTGCTACAGTGATCAAAATGGAGATGGAGAGATCTTATTGTAAGTTTGACGGATCGTAGGACAAGATGGACAAATCGTATGTGAGCTGGTAAAAACGACCTGGAGAAGGTGAATAGGTCCATGCGATATTAAGGGGACAAACTTGAATAATTAATTGTATCTTGGAACGAAATTATATATAATACAGTCAGGAAACTGTATATCAGTTTCTTCAAAACCTATTGGCAACTGACTTTCTCATCTCATATATTTCTATTTAGTATTTTTGTACTAATCGTGGTCTTAAAATATATCACGGAACTTAATAGCAACCAATAATTTAAGTAAAGTCAGCAACTACTATGTTTCCTACATTACAAAATGAAAATTCAAAACATATAATACAGTGAATCAAATTCCAAATAATCATATATGTTTTATTAAAATTCCAAACCTATAGAATGTTCAGAACCAGTTTCAATAGATCTGAATGTCCTTACATAACAGTGCTACAATCTAAAGTTAAATATACGACATATAACACATAACTCACCATAAAATTAGCGGTCACGTTTAAAAGAGTATGGGCAGCTAAGTAAAGCTACACTAGAGATACATGAATTGTTCAGTTCCAAATAAAATATGTGTAACCCCCAATGATGTTCAAGAACGCTGATAAAACTTCTCAACTTTACAAGACTCTATAGCCTCTCTACAACAAGTTATCAACCATTCCCGTATTGTACTGCCAGTTGGCTTAACAAGTATTGATTGGTGAATCGGACGTTAATTTTATCTCGTTCTTTTGTCGTTTTCATAGCTTTTGCATGTTGTTTGGACAGGTTTTTCTCCTTTCTGAGCAATGCCTGGAACGTAAATCAAAGGTCTTCTAATTTTACTTGGCATTTTCTAACTTGTTCTCATGTCTATCTTATCAAATTAATGTGTGTGTTTCAACACATCAATAGCTTAGAGAAAGAATTATGTGTCATCGCTGAGCAGGTTTTCAACTTTGCGTCGGGATTTGATGAAATTTATTATTTAACTCAGCTCTCGTTTTCATTTGAATAAATACATCAATCTATCATCACGTGAGAGCTTATGTAATACCTGACATCATATGGATCGTTTGATGTTTGTTAAAGAACATCAATCTGCCTCTCAGTTTTCATCAATATCTGTATTAGTGTTATTCGTATTATCAAGATTTAACATGTAATTTAACAGAGATTCATCCTTTAATGTACAACGATACATCATCAGTTTTCAATTTTTCCTACCTCAGTGCATGTGTTATCAATTGATTTTCGTTAATAAAATGTAGTAGTAATTATACTAACAATTTCATCATCAACCGCATCTATCCGTGTAGGTGGAATTGTATTTTTGGCTTATTCCTTTTAAACTAGTCCATTTGTTTCCTGTCAAAATAACGCGGAGATACATTTCTTTATGATTTTGAGGTAAGATTCAGGAGGAACAAGATCGTATCACCAGTAATGTGTCTCTTTCCTTTACGTACTCCTAAGATACATTTAACATCATTGATAATATATATAATATATATGGATATATTATAATGTATTCATTCTATCCGAAAAATAACGTTTGCCAACAGTGCAGGACACAATACAATCTCTTTGATCAATTTGATAGTTTACATATCGTAATTCAACAACCTGAGCGCTTTCATTTCTTAATTGTTGTCATGGTGATTAAACATGAAAATTGTTCCACGTTTTTAGTTTAGATTCCTTCGTATGACACAACTTGATCAATTTCAAATTTTATTTTCATGATGCTTAGTTTAGAGTGAATAAGAATCTGATCGTTAACCGCGATGTTCATTTTTCAAACTATTGGCATGCATTTATTTGAGAGATGCTATAATGGTTTTCTTTTGGTTAGTCACCTTTATCGTTAAACGGAATGTTCTTTATTATACCTGATTAAAATAAATTACCACTTTGTAGCGAATCAACTGCAAACAGTTTCATTTAGTAACTGCATTTGCTTAACTTAAAATAAAATTCGGACATTATCGTTGAGGCGTCATGTTAAAATCCGGCTTGTCCTGTGATACACCTGTAACTCTACTCCTATTATGGTTCAACATGGCATGTAGTAAAAATGGTAGGCTGTCGTTGTGTGCTAGGTCACGTGTGTGATTTTGTGATTTTTGCCATATGGAGATCCGGTGAAGATTTACACAGTATCCAGTTGTCTTTATATTTTATAATAATTGCAGAGGTAGCCTACAGCTTCAATGTTGAAACATGGCATAAGAATTCTAAGAATTTAATAATAATTAACTAATTCGTCATTTTTCTTTAGGCGATTTTGTGAAGATAATATTAGAAAAATAGATTCATATCCAACAAAGTATGGATTGATATTGAGGTATGATGTTTACATGTTTCTCATGCATAGTATATATTATGTTACGATTCTATGATCTATATAATTAAGCAACACAAAGCTGAGTAAAATCAAGAAATCAAAGTTACAAGGTGAGAATTTTTGTAAGAGCAACGTATAGTATTGTGAATTAGATCTTAAATAATCATAAATGTTATATCACAAGTCCAACAGTATAGACTGTTCCAAATGAATTCCAATAATTTATGTGCTGATATACCAATAGTCTCGAATACATTGATGTACAGATAGTTTTCTTTGATCACAATTATATAATCCAAAATATGTTTGAATGAATTCACAATAATCCAAAAATAGTGTATACATCAAAAAAGTTTCACTTTCTATTTCCAATCAATAGTTTTCAAATAAATGATTCCTCTCAAATTATATCTGAGCACAGATAAAATGATTGGACAGATGGTTTTTAAGATAAGAATGAATAAATATTTTACCACAGCCTTATATAAATAACCTAAGACAACACAAAATCACCAGTGTATGACTCACAAGGTTGCTTCCAGAATATTCTCAGTTTGTAAGAAAACATCTAGACCTTGAACTCAAATACCAGTAAGCAATGTATGTTTAACAAACAGATATGAAACCAAACACAAAAACAGTCCCGTAGGCCAAACCACTACCCTCAATTATAGATCAAAGTTGAACCTTAAATTACAAATTAAATGTACACGAAGATATAAAGATATATAGACTAATAAATCTAACTACTGTCCAATTTCGGAAACCCCAGAATTGCCAATTAGGGCTGTATACAATCTAATGTCACATACATGTTTGTTTGTTAAACATACATTGCTAACTGATATTTGAGTTCAGGAACGATCGGTCTTTTTATACAAAAGCATGACCTCGATAAAAATCAACCATTTTACTCCAAGAATAAAATAAAAATCGAAACTTGTTTACTTATCTCAGCGATCTCTGAATCAACGTCGGGAACTAAGTCAAAACTAGAAACAGTGTTTCTATTATTAGGTATTTATGAAAAGAGTCAGGTCAAACTGAATTTTCTAGAAAATATCAACTTCCTAGTGAACAAAATTACATTACATTGACATGTAATGAACATAAAAATAAAATTTAAAACTTACAGACAATTTAATTGAATCAAATATAACTTAAATCAAATATACATAATAAAACTAATAATAATAGATAGATATATAGATACATATATAGATAGATATTGAACAATTCTTTTAAGCACATACTTTTGTTTCTTTAATTTACAGGCAAACACTTAGTGAAACTTTTGTGGGTATGTATCAGATTGCCTTGCCTTATTAATTTTGTAACACTATATATTTATACATTTCAAAGCTCAGATATAGTATATATTCCTTAAATAGGCAATGATATATTTCATACATTCTGTTCTGCAAACGTATTTTGTTAACAAAATTGTTCCACCACAACATAGTTTAAGTGTGCATCTCTCTCTCTCTCTCTCTCTCTCTCTCTCTCTCTCTCTCTCTCTCTCTCTCCAGTGTCACTCATCTCTACTTGTGGACATGAATTAACCATACTAACCTCATACTGACCTGATTATATACCTTGCTGGTGTGAATTGTACCCTGACGTCACTCTAATTGCTTTGAAACAATACATTTCACAGATTGATGTCCTGTAAGAGACCAAACAAAAATAAATCAAGCAATAAATAAAGAAATTATATGAGCTTAACAAATACATAAGGTCGATTTGATGTCAGCGTGATTATGTGGTAATGCATGGCATAGGTCAGTTGCGTTTTTGAGATAATGGACTGCAGTTGTCGTACAAAATGTATACATTTAAATGATTTCTTTGATGTGAATCAGCCCAGCCACGACCACGTGAATTTGATCAATCTATTTAAATTAATTGATATTACATGGACCAATAAATCATGAACTTTTCTTTTTAAATTCCGGTTCTATTCAGAGACATTATTGTGTTCAAACGAAGATGGGTGCTTTGTTTGAGAGAAAAATGAATTTTCGAGTGTTACATTACTGCTCCCATCAAATGTTGTGGCGAACACTCGTTAAAGTGTCGGACTCGCGACCAGAATGGGTTGGGTTCAGATGCTGCTGAGACCAGGCGAACCCTTGCTTTGTCCCTAGAAAGGCACATTGACCTAATTTATTCGCCAGGAATGCATCTTTCTTGCATTGATGAGCAGCTAAATATCAAGCAAGCAAAATGTTCAAATAACCTCCATAAAGACTTTCATTGGGCATCTAATGGGTATGGTAGGATAGGTTGAAATATTAGATTTGAATGAACGTAATTGAGCCATGAATACCCATTTCTAGGACAGCTCCTATTCTGCCGGTAAATATGGAAATATTAACAAAATACCATGTTGTACAATATTAAGTTTACAGATACTTTATGACCAGATATTTTGATTGAATAATCAGGTACTGCAGGAAGAACGTGGCTTTCGGCTCTGTGTTTCGCGGATAGCCATTATCATGCTTCCATTATCGAAGATAGAGAAAACTTCCTTGCAATTGATGCTGTTCACGAGCTGGGACATTTGTAAGTTATATGTGCAAGACTGCTACACTGATTTTATCAAATCTTATATTTTGCATGAGAGAAAAATGTTACTGTTCTATATGTTGCGAAAAAATTGATTTCTGTCACTCGAATTCAGAACCATGATGCTTCATTCTCAAAACCCTTGGATCTCACAAATAATTTTATAGTTTGGAAATATTTCAAGCTTTACACTCGATATTAGACATGAAACCAAAAGTAAATATTAGTCATAGAACGTTCACATTCTCTAATGACAGGTTATGTTATATATCTGAAATGTTTGAGATTTTGCTCTTTTGTATTTTTTAATTGTATATTGATTACATACTTTCAGCCAGTAATCCAAATCATTAAATATAGAGAGAGATTGCCGTTCTTTTATTTCTGCTGCAGCTAATGTATAGTTTCATATAAGAGATATTACATAAAACCTGCAGAAAAATGCCTGTCACTACCTTGATTTAATTAAAAACTAAATAAGTATGGTATAATTGAAGACCATAGATTATTCCTAACAAATTCGTAAAGAAAATGTATTCTGATGAGTGAATATTTCCTCTATGACAAATTATTGATATCACATCAGACGCAGGAACAAAAACACAATGTGGTAGATTTACACCAGGCCATAATTTCACTTCTTGGGTTTTAGGGTCATTTTCAAACCTTTGTTACAGTTGTTGCTGAACAAAAAAAAAGACGAATCAATTTTGTCATGATGAATTCCAAATTTTAAGAGCGATAGATACAAATATTAATTTAGGTGCTGACTCGAGAGACCCTAAAGTGAATGCAAAGTAGTTTAGTATGTTGAAAATAATAAATATATTATAGGTTCTATAATTTATATTGTATAATATATTAATTATGAGAAAAACACTTGAATGTAAAATTCATTTTTTTGAAATACATTTACGATTGAACAATCATTTTTATGTATACATAAATAATTCTTTAATGAAAATGAACTAAATATATCGGTATTTTTTCTCAAATTTTAAATGAGGAGTGTTTTATAGAGTTATTAATTTCATATCATGAACAACATAACTTTCTTTAGTCAATCAAACATGGACACATTTTAAAATTAATAAAATTACCTTCCAGTTTAGCTATTAATTGCAGTTGATATTAAATTATCCATTCCTTTTCAATTTTCCTTATTTCATGTCATAAAGAACATGAATTATAAACTCATGTGAAGGCTTTACGGATATTGTAAGTCAACATTTAATATTAATAAATACGATAATCATCTGCAATATTATCAATGATAACCATAATGATGCCTATGAATTAAAGTATCATTGGCTGATGAGGTTTCAAAGTTTCTAGAACAATTCAGTAATGTCTCATTGGTTGCATCATGTCATTTGAATATGCATGTTCCTGCAAATATTAGTAGCGCTATCTGTCACGTGGGATATATTGTGAAATAAGAATCGCAGTATTAGGTGTATCTATAGAGAGAACTAAACAATCAGGTTCATTTCGATTTTAGCGTCATCCTCATTTCTTGTGTTCGTCTTGTAAGTCTGTAGACGTGTCTTATGTTATGCTTAGTTTTCATTTGTGAAGAAAGTTTTTGTTTTGACTTTTCTGTTGAAATAGGAAATGCTCATTATTTGTAATCTGATAATATTTTGGAACTGCTGTGAATTATATTAAACAGTTCTGGACGATGTCATCTTGAAAACGCCACGATTCTTGGTTGACCAGTACATTTCCGATTTTGAAATTGTAACATAACTTTTCATTTATTGAAGGCTTTCTTAGAATCTTATCAAGACTATTCATTTTATAATACTGTGCGGTCCCCCTCAAAGTTTTGAAATTAGCTAATATAATATTTAAACATTTAATCAACAGTTTTCAATGCATAACTTTCATTCTTTATTTTTGATTTTTAAAAAATCATTATCTGGATAATGGATTCCTTCGTCTTAATGTGTCTTACTGTGACTTTATATCTCCATCGGCATATATTCTGAAGACAAAAAATATTCTAGATTTATCTTTAAAGTATTTATAATGTTTTGAGTTTTAATTTCCTTTTGAAATCATCTTCATTTTCAGGATGCTTATCTTGTATAATTCTAATAATATTCATTTTTAAACTGTGCTGTATTTAATTCCAAATAGTATGCATCCCACTTCTAATTACGTATTTCAAGTTAATTTAATTTCTGTTGAAAACATTGACATATGTCAGTCTCAACAGATTCTTTACCTACTAGAGATCTTCAAAAACGTTGCTGAGGTCATTATATATTTAAATAATGACATACCTATTGTATGATTTATATTGTACACGTAGTGCACATGTCTATAGCATGCTTAATTATATGTTTGCATCTTTACATAAACTACGGATATTGTTCGAATCACAAGTACATTCCTCCCTAAAGTAAATAACGCTAGTATTTTCCAGGTTCCCAATATGTTTGGCTATGATTGTCAATTAAGCATTATAGGTGTCATTACTAATATTTCATCTCGTATATAATTATCATTCTTTTCACATCTAAATATATCTAACCATTATAATTCCCTTCTTAAATGTTTATTTTATCATCAGTCAAAAAGGTTACAAGCTAAATCAATTTAAATCCAGAATAGCACACATAAATCTTTTTCACTCTGGAATCATTTTGTTACATGTTTTAGACATTTCACAAGTTACGTATAATCCATCCAAAACCCAACTAAAATTTATTTGAATCATTCCACATATTGATATTAAATGCCCTCTAGAACATTATCCTGAATTTTATCTCATTTAAAGCATTTAAATCCCCTCACAAACATGCAATTAATTTTTTATTTATGTTAAATTTTTTTAATACATGCGACTCCCGTCTAGAAAACAACTCAGATTCAGTTTCAAATTGATGCAAATCCTCTCTAAACCTCAGTTTGAAATCATTTTATGGTCATTTTATATGAATTTAAATCAACAGTAATGGAAAATCTGTTTGACTCATATTACATTAATTTAAATCCTTTTCAGAATTTACAAATATCGTTGCCGTAGGGCCATGAATCAATATTTAACAAACCAATAAATCGTATAAGTTTGTTCGCATGCGCCCGTTTACGATCGCTCTTGTGATTCATGTCTTTTGACATGCAAGGTGTGAAAATAGTAAAACTTGTCGAAGATATTGTTCCAGTTCAACGGACACATTAGAAATATCAAATTGTTATTTTAAAAGTGTCATGCTTACATCGGAATTGCAGATACGGGGACTAATAAAATAATTATGTATCCGACTATTACCTTTTGACATATGATTTTGGCTAATATATTTAGTTCTCAGCACGGCGTATGCTGAATATTTATAAATGCATGTACAGAGAAATATGTTCTGTAAAGAACGTGTGAATGAGAGTTATGTTGAGTATCGTTTAGTCCAATATGTACTCTTCAATTAGTGATAATGATGGGATTTTGGGTCATTTTCTAAAGAATTAATAGCTTTATTTCAAATAGGACATCGAAAACTTGAGATGCGGAAAACCATAATCTATCACGCATTTTGTTCTTCCAGTAATTAATATCACAGGCATGAGGAACATTTTATTTATCTACTGATTTATTCATTTCAGCCTTTCAGCAACGCATGATCCAACATCTGGTCTTTGTTCGAATGGATACATAATGGCCAAATCCTATCGTACGTCAACAGGAATAAACCAACATAAATTTTCCTCATGCAGCTTAACTAACATTATAGAGTTCCTGCTTAACATGGGGTAATTAATTTTCTTTAATGTATGTGTTGCACATTTTATTGCAAGTGCATACAATGTAACAATGAACTATTTATTTGAGGATTCAACAAAGAATATTTACCATGCGAAGGTAAATTAGTAAAATGAGTATTTGCGAAAGATTTCACAAAACGAATACATTTTCCATATCATCTTTATTGTGGTAAGCTAATCACTCAAAGAAATGATAATTGGTAATATTTGTATTCTAGATCAATGGTTAACTTACACGTGTTCCGAATCTAAAATATATATTAACTAATTGAAGAATTTGAAAATGTTGTCTGGGGATTTGATTTCAATAGCAAACGAATAATAGAAAAGAGCAACGACAAAAACGGCTGATTACATTAAAATGCCAAACAAATAATGCAACACTAAATGTTATGTGGTTATTCTTACAAGCGATATGCACATTATTTTTTTTAAAAATTGATCTTGTTCTGAAGGTTTTTAAAGAAAGAATTTTGAGTCAATTCGAAAATTACTTCATTAAAATTAAATTTTAACATGTCATATGTCATACGTTTGTTCGAGTCGTGGTTGCAATATATGCATGTATATATGCATCTATGTATGTATGTATATGTATGAATGTAAGTATGTATGCACGTACGTACGTACGGATGGATGGATGGATGCATGTTTGTATGTATGGATGGATGGAGGATGGATGTAACAACATGACTAAAACATTTAAGTTGAATCCTTTTCTAGACCTTCTAGATGCACTCTTCGTCATTCCTTCACCGATGAAGAGTACATGGCAACTGGATCAGAACTTGAAGCATTGGAATTGCTCAGTTTGGATGAACAATGTCAAGTCTACTTTGGACTTACATCATACGCATGTAAAAAGGTATATCCGATTTACTTTCCTAAACGAGCTACACTGCTTTATCTTCTGTTGTACATTAGCGCCACTTGATCTTAATAATGTATTGGGTGTCTTGTTTCTTTTCTTTTTCTCTTACTTTCTTTGTTGTTTCTTTCATTGCATCTTTTTTCTGCCTCTCCCTCTATAATCCATCATTTCATTTTATTTATATTACTCTCCTTCCTCCATGTCTTTTCAATCCTTATTAATATGTTCCTTCTTCTTTGATTCTTGGTCTTTTTTGGTCTTTTTTAAAAAACCTGTTCTTGTTTTTGATAAGTATGATGATGAAATCTCCACTTATCCCAGCAGGATGAAAGATATATAGATTCTGAATACCATAATATTATTAATTATTATAATTGTTGAATTTAAGTTTGCAGTTGACAAAATAATGCATATGATAAAATTCTCCGTACATGCTTAAAAGATCTGAATCTTATTTGTATAGTGACACCATTAAACAGAGTTATCAAAGTTGTTAATATATTTAAAACAGACAACGCATTTTTAAAATGTATTTGACACACAATTTATAAAACGAAAAAATATAATACATCTTTCAAAAATCCTTATCGATCACGGTGATGATTATCAAAAATTTTCAACATTTCAGTAACGTACTCCATTGGATCAAAGTGTCTTGATATGCAAAAAATGTTATTCACGTATCATCAATACCTTCAGATATCTGCAATCTTGAAAGTTGTAAGAACTCCAGATCAGATTTAGGTTTGTTTCTTACTCCGTTGGTGAGGCCTGAGAAATGACGGCTGTTATAGATTAAGGTCATGTTTCAACACATAATACTCCAGTATATTTTGTGACAGGAAAAGAAAAACAGAAACCCAGACTAAACCGTTGGCCAGACTAATTCTACAACGCATGTGTCTGTAAAGGCAAGCGTCTTTAATCACTAAGCCACAACGGGACCCGAATGAATGACGGAAACACTTTATAAGCCAACATAATACTTAATTAACCTGCAGATATACAATTTATTGTTTCCTGTCGATTTATTTGTCATATCTTTTTTCTTTATTACTTTCTTTCTTTCATTCATTCTACTCCTCTATAAGCTATTAATCTCATAGGATGAGGAATACAAGGAAAAGGTTTTGGCCATGAATGACTAAAAATAATAAGTAAGAATGGACATATTCGTATAATGTGCTACCAGTGCTCAAACGTGGGACCAAAACAGGGAAAACATGTTATTTCCCGCATATTAAGTCTAGGATATGTATAATTAAGTTAATATATGACGACTTTAATCCATAGGCAATAGCTAGGCTGACATTTGATGCATCGTAACATCGATCCATAGCCACCATGTCGCTTTCTGAATCAGCTTTAACCACACAAGCAATGTCCATTGATACAGCTCTTTTACATCCTACAATAAATTATATGTGTAATTTTACAATGGTAAATACCATAATCAAAGGTCAAAAAAATACCAAATCATGACATGTGTGATTACGAACAATAATGTTTATTCCCCTAAGCATTCAAACTTACGGACATTCCCTAAATATATGCATTTACCTACCTAAACATGCAAATTGTAATTACACCAAGATAAATGTTAACACTGCTTACACATTTGAATTACACGGAGATGCTGACATTCACTGAATCTGTCTTAATGAAACAATGCTTGATCAGTGCTCATTTTCTAATATTCAAAATCCTGTTGTTTTCGAAAGTAATGAAATATTTCAAACTGGCCGCTAAGAATCATATTGATCCGATTTTCAAGCATGACACTACAATGTTGCAATACATTCTAATGAAAGTGCGAGTTGCGACAATGAATAGGATTATGAGCCTAATAGTAACATCACATAAATAAAAAGACGTAGCTTTGTTTCGAATACATTTGCAATACTTCAATCCACAGGAATATGATATGTGTACCAAGGGAATATTATGCCAGACGTCAAACAATTGCAATGGAACCATTAGTATGGTGTTAGATCATTCACCGTGTCAGGAACCATCCAATAAGGTCAGTGCAATCATATTGCGTTTCTAATCCTGCGTGTTCAAATCTAGCCTTACCAATCTGTGACATATTGTCTCATGTAATCTTTATCAGAAAAGGAAAAACGATAGTGGCACGCGGTTATCATTTTTAATAGAAGGCAAACGTATTTAACTAAGTTGAAAGGGATAGCAGTATTGTCATAATAATTTGAAAAAGCATTCAGAATTTACAAAACAAAGGACATTTTAGCCAGCAAAAGCAGAGGAATTTTTAACGCCCCCCCCAAAAAAAAAAAATGCTGTAAGTATGTTAGACTTTAAGGAAAAAGATTAAAAAAAGTATTTAATGTTAGTTCAAATGATTTATACAAGAAAACTGTGCATTCTATGTATGGGGAGGGGTCGATTTATTAGATTTTAAAACTAAAGAAGTTGACAATTTACTGTTTTATTATATAAATTTAATTTAATTGTTAGTCGTTAGTTTTCATTTTAATTTCATTACATGTTATTGTAATGTAACATTGTTTGCTGGACTTGACCTTGTCCAAAATTGAGGTCATTTCTGCTTGATCTGATTGACTTTTTTATTTGTTTAACTTGATTTATGTAAACAACCAAAAAAATCTTCATTATTCTATAGTTGTATGAGATTATTAACATAATTATTATTCAGGTAAACAAGAAGTGGTAAATATATTGATCAGGATCAGGGTTTAGGATACTCCTAAGTGAATTTTATAAGCTATTGTGTTGTACATAAACAAGGACCATTAGATCATTCTAAAAGATTATTTTCAACTAGGTTATGGTTGGTTTAGAAAATGCTAATTGTGACCTGAGGTCAAGCAGAGAACTACATTATCTTATGACTATGAGGATTTTACCAGCGGTGCTTTAAAATAGAGTACGTTAAGATGTATTATGTTGTGACCAATTTCGGCTGAATTTTATTTTCTTCAAATTCTTGAAGTCAAGTGATTATTTTCTCTATGAATATAAAAGTGCTCTGAAAATATTATGGATAAAAAAAATTATTGGAATGTATACCGAATTCAAACCTGGACTAATATTTATTTGATTCAATAAGAGACTGTTGACACATCATCACTTCACATACCATAACAGACACATCATCGCCTTCAATTTTAAATCTATTCTGGACTTTTTGTTACTAAGTTTGGTGTCTTTATCTTTATATTTTTTATTTAATTCGCAATATCACAAGTACTTTTTATCATTCTTTACTTTGTATTCTTTGTTAATATATTATTTGTTAAATTTTACAAAGCTTGTTGTCTTCAAACTTTTCTGTTACTTTTCTTGAGAGCATGGATTCGTAATAGAATATCAGGGGCTCATGCGGGATACGAATTTTGCTAAAATGTTTCAGAAAACATTGTTTTTGAAATTTAAATTCATCTAGTTTCGAAATTTTATAAATCCCAAGTATTATATCACATTTTAGAAATATTTAGTGAGATCAGCAAGCTTTTTTTGCAACGCCATCAAAAGTGGACATCTTTATTTCAGATCATAAAGAGCAGAAGTTAGACTCCTTGAAAAAAAGATGAACTGTTTCAACTTACCAAAAAATATGATCTATCTGAGGCAAAAGATTTTTTATCCAAGCAAGAAATAAAAAATATTTTGGTCCAATGTTTGGGGATAAAGACTTGTGGGATACAATAGCTCTAGTTTCGATTAGTGAGTCGAGTCTTTATCAGACAAAAACATTAAAAAAAGAAAGAAAAACTAAAATATAGATGGAAGTAGAGTTAAGAAAGCATGCACTTCAGAAGATAAAGAAGACAGAAAAAATCGTGGAGAAACAAGTAAATTGGATAAAGAGGAACGAGAGAGCAGAATGCATATGTAGAAAGAGAAAAGACATGTCTATAGAGATATTAAGATTTATATTGATGAGCATAAAATCGAAAACTGGTAAATTGCTGTACGTAATGCAGAAGAATATTTATTACCTCGTAACGTATTTTTGTAAAGAAGTCTTTCACTCACCCATCGTCTGGAAGGAGAGTATTTCAGCCTAATAAAGCCTAAAGATTCTTGGACTCATTCCTTAACATCAAACAATAGTAAATGAATGCCTTCATCCCTATATTTATCTGTATCGATACAATATAACCGAATCATATTTTTCAAAGTTTGATCAAATCTTACTAAAGCCCCTTGGTTCTCAAGCTGCTAGCAGAAGATTTGAATTGTTATATGCCTAATTCTTACATAACTTTCTGGAATATTCCAGACATAAAGTTTAACCCTTGTACAGTTTGGAGAGATTTGGGAAGGCCAAATTGAGTAAAAAGCATTATCAAAGCTTTTACTTTTGTTTTAGATATAATCTTCCTCAAAGGAATATTCTATGGCAATGTTGGTGACACACACATCATGGTCAACAAGTATTGGTTGTCTGACAGTACAAAGCAACTGATAAGATTTGTGGGAATGAATGTATACTGTCGGAAAAGTTGTTCCAATTGTTCCGTAATTGCTCAACCCTGGCACGTTTATTGAGCAAGAAAACCAAGTTTCAAATGTCAGGAGGATTTTGATAAGTTAAAAGCCATACTTAAGAGTGTACAAAATTTCAGTCAATCATTTAAAATGTCTGTCTGTTTGTCTGGTGTATACTATCGACATTGTTCCTGCAGATGTACGAAATATTCTAGGCATTCAAGACTAGTTAAAAGAAGTTGGTATAAAATAAATTTTTGTAACACAGTGTTCCAGCTGATTATTATGTAATGTTTCATGCTTCCAAAATTGTCACTGTGTTGCATGATGTACCGTGGCATTTCTTTGTTTTACATATTTCACTCTATTGCCAGTAAGAGTGTCCCAAAAAAAAAATTTATATATATATATATATATATATATATATATATATATATATATATATATATATATATATATATATGAATAATTTAAATTAGTTAAAGTTTATCTGCCATTGTCACGTGATTTGTAAACAGTTCAGATATAAATTTATATATATCACCTTTCTTAATAGTTTCATTTAAATTCATCCTGAATGTAAATATATGATCAATGATTATCATTTCCCATTTTAATATCATTCACATATACAAAGTACCAAGCCTCTTACAGTAATTCTCTCAGTAAAATCTAATTTAGTTCAGTATATACTTTTACATGGTCTCCTCTATTAGGGCGTTAGATATAATTCAATCAAATGGTTAACAAAAATACAATATAAACGAGAAGCCTAATGCTGATAAATAAAGAATATTAATTTTTTTAAAAATTAAAAAGTATTTGATGACACATAACAACCAGTGGAACCTCACCTGTCGATCTAGCAATGGTTCATCGTGCACTGTACAATGAAAGATTGCGCATTTGTATGATTGCGCCTTAATTATGTCAGAAATGCTTTATTCAAACGAAATTCTTTTTTGTATTGTTCAACCATTGTTTAACATTTTGTGCCAACATTTTCGAATATACGGACTTATTGATCATTTAACATACCTGTATTTCAGAATGCATTAACGAAGCCGATAATGAGGTTGGGGTGGATAGACCTAGGTTGATAATTGAATATATACTTATTTATTGAACGCAAATTTTGAAATTATATATATAAATCTGGGTAGGTCAGGAATAGATATTAGTCAACATGCAATCCGTACTCATAGATCTAGATGTTAAATGACTGACCTTTTGAAACAAAAATTGTTAGATTTATATACCTGGTAAATATGCAATGTTAGCAATACAAAATTTGCCATGCTGCAAGGTAAACACTGTACTAGAATAATCTGTCACAGTTAAACAGGTGATATAACGGATCTTTTAAACACAACTCACTTTCGAAGTTATAATATTTTCCTTTCTCACATTTCAGACATTGATGAAGTTTTTATTTTTAACAATATTAAGTTTTATAAAATTTTATAAACGGAAAGCACCGATTATTGCAGACAGACCACCAATGAGCACAATGCACCAAAACAGTTCCAAAATTCTGAAACATGAAAGATCATATGTCCATCCGTTAGCAAATATATAAATTGCTATCAAAAATGTTTGCTCCATACATGTTTCATATTAAGTAATTCAGCATATACCGGTTTAAGGTGCAATTTTTATTTTGAAGTGTCCATGATTTATTCTTATATTTATTCACAACTTTAATTCGAGTATGAATCAATCTAAAGAGTCGAGGACCTTTTAGAACTGCTGCTTAAAGACCTACAATTCATGAGTATATCACAATACCAGTCAAGAATCTCCGAGACCTTTCACAAACATACATCTAGTGTCCATTAGTCTGCTTGCATGGATATATTGTATTGCTATAATGTGTAACTGGTCTTGATGGATCTACTGGTAACAGATTTAAAAAAAGGAAAAGCTATTACTATCAATGCATCATTCTTGCCAACTGGAATACAGTAATATCGAATTTTCCAGTTCAATGTTATAAACATAAAACTATTTCAACCCTTTACGCTTTGCAGGTGCAACAATTTAACCATAAAAACAGGTATCATACAACGATTTTAAACTAATATATTCATATATTACCAAAATATCACTCATACAAACACTGATAATCACAAGAGTATATCTTTGGTTTATGAACAATGATAAAATTAAGCAAGTGTTTTTGTTTTTCCAAAGAATTGTTTTGTTTTATTTCCTTTGCACCAATGCGTGCTAATACTTGCCAGCAAAAACATCTGACCAAGAAGTCTCCAAAAATTGCATCATGGTAGACAACTTTACCGATCTACATTTAACATGAAGTTCTTATTCTTCACTTGCCTTATTAGAGACAATTTCTCTGTCTCACGCCTTTCTTATTCATTTTGTAAGGTCTTGGAAACATGGTCAGTGTAGTGAAGATACTTGATACTTTACCGTACAACAAAAAGTCGTCTGAGATAAATAGTCAGAACCTTTGTCCCTTTAATGGAATTAAAAGTAAACAGTGGCAAAACTGGTCCCAAAGACACCATTTTAGTAAATCTAGCAAACACTTTTACTAGTAAACCCTATATGAAGATGCTTATTTTAACGATTGTGCCTAGTCTTAAATATGTAGACACTTGTATGCAGTGCCTATAAAAAAGCGCCAGCATACGTAACGACATGTGATCTCACGTCCAAATCGCCTGAAGAATGACATCGTGTGCAATGTTAAATATGTAGTAGATTTTAAAAGTAAATATACTGTTTGTTGATAGCTAATGATCCATAGAATACGAAATCCCTACATCAAGAATAGGCCCTTTTACGTTGTCTTGTGTTACAGCTGTCTGATGCAACAGGACGCCTGTGTTGTAGATTTACGACAGGCTTTATTTAGCCTAATATATCGAGAGGTTTTATTTGATTTAATTTGTCCATATCATTTTCTCTCACGTGACTCTCAGCAGTATTTATGAACTTTTATCATGATTGTTCTTTATAATATAAATCAGAGACAAGTGATCGCATCCACGTCATATCATTATGTTCAATGTCTCACACACTTCATAGCGCTTCGGTACACATACGCTAAATGTGACTTCATATTAAGTCATCATGTAATAAAACGTGACGTCATTTCCAGCTGTGCACTAAGCGTTCATTTGACAAATGTAATATATGCCATCAATAGTGACTGATGCGGCTGAATGTTATAAATACCGATATGTCAAAAACTTAGAAATTATGATGTTTACCCGCGGGACAGCTGTAGACAAATAAATATTTGAAATACCCATAAAAGTCACCGATGACATACCTTAACAAATACAGAACTCCAACAAAATTTAATTAAGAAAGCAAGTGGATGGCCCTTTAACAGCTTCAAGACATAACTCATTTTCTATACTCAGTGTTCCCTTTTTTAAAAAAAATTGATAATACAGCCAGGTCTTGCTTTTAGCGTTGACGACACATACCATATAGCATCGCTTAAATGACAATTTAAGAACAATTAATTGCCACAATCGCGTGACGTTAATGCGTTATAACATATACACGTATCTGAAAAATATATAATGATCGAGCCCCAATTCATTTCCCACAGAATTTAATTTTAATATATTTTTTTAAATAAAAGCAGTTTCTTTATTAAATTTGCATACAAACCACACATGCTTCAATTTATCAAAGTAAGATAAATCTTGAAAACTTGGTTTGCAGCATTTTGTTCTGCTTCATTCTGCTAAACAGGACACTCCCAGGACTGCACCTAAAAACATATCTTCGCCCCAAGAATCTACCTTGTCAAAACTTCGCTACCTGATATCAAAGTAAAAGTCCACTGTGCTTCATAAATTAATGTTTATGAAATGTATAATGGAACTAAATTAAAAATCCATTTATAAATCAATGGATCCATCTCAAAATATTTAGTATTCTATTTTTTCACCCACCAAAAGACTGGATCTCTACCTTTACGTGAATAAGTCGAACGATACGTAAAGCACGATGCCATTGTGTAACAGTTGCTATTTGCATTCATAAATTATTGAAAACTCCATTGTTCTCTAACTGGACCATATATAAATTTGACATTTTATATATGTGACAAAAAGCACATCGTAATTTCTTTAATTTCAATGAAGGTTTTTACTAATCGTTATCTTGACCTCGAATAATATTCTCAAAGTTTAAATTTTTAAAACAAACTTGATCAAAATATTTCAATTTCATCCACTTAAATTTGTTTGAATTGAGATCGCAAATTAACTCCTTCAATAAACATTTCACTAAATGCTAAAATTAAACATGTAGACGAAAACACAGAAACGTAATCTGGAAGACACATTTATTTTGTATGCTTCTATTTTTATAGTGGTGTATCCGAGGCTCTTGTGTAGAGGCGTCAGCACCAATAACTATTAAACCGCCAAATAACATAACCCCAGATGGACTTCAGAGCAACAATACAACCACACTGGCTCCTACAACAACCACGGCACGTTTTGTTACAACAGCCACAACCACACTGGTTACTACAACAAAAACAAAAGCATCCACACCTACATCAGCAGTGACCAGAACACCAACAGGGGCTATTACCACAACCACACTGCCTCAAGCAACAAAGACAACAGATCAACAAACAGCCACAACACCGGTCATATCATCCACATTTCCTCCAGCAACAACCACACAGGCTCACCGAACAACATCGGTCCCAACAACCACATCGGCTGCTACAATAACAAAAGCGCAATCAACATTACCATCAGCAGTGCCCACAGCTGCTGTGCCGGCAATTACCACAACCACCCTACCTCAAGCAACAACCACACAGCATCAAATAACACCCACTACACCGGTTACAGCAACCACATCGGCAGTGCCGACAGCAACAAAGATGGTTAGTAGCACAACCATACTACATAAAACAACAACCACACAGTCCTCATCGCCAGTAACCACATCATCTATATTAGATATTGATACAACCACACTGCCTCAAGCAACAACAACAAAGGCCAAAACAACAACAACCGCATTGGCTGGTACAATAACCACAATTGTGTCCACACATACATCGGCAGTGGCCAGTAAATCCACACCGACTATCACCACAACCACACCACCTCAAGTAACAACCACACAGACTCAACGAACAACCACAACACCGATCACAAGAACCACATTTCCACCAGTAACAATCACACAGGATCATCAAACAGACACAACACCAGTCACAACAACACTTTCGGCTGCTACAATAACCACAACGGCATCAACACTTCCATCGACAGTGATCACATCAACTACGACGGCTATCACCACAACCATAGAACCACAAGCAACAACCACACATAATCAAGTAAATCCAACAACACCGGTTACAACAAATGTCAAAACAACTACATTGGCTGCTACACAAACCACAACTCTGCCCGCACATACATCAGCAGTGCCTACAACACCCCCACCGACTATTAGTTCAGCCACACTACCTGAAGCAATAACCAAACAGACACAACCAACAGCCACACAATCGATCATAACAACCACATTTCCAACAGTATCAATCACCACACAGGATCAACAGACAGACACAACACCGGTCACAATAACACCATCGACTGCTACAATAACCACAACGATATCAACACTTCCATCGGCAGTGCCCACAGCAACGATGCCGGCTATTACCACAAGCACACTATCGCAAGAAACAACCACACAAACTCAAAGAACATCGTTCACAACAACCACATTTCCTACAGTAACAATCACACAGGATCAACAAACGGACACAACACTGGTCACAACAACACCTTCGGCTGCTACAATGACAACAACGTTATCAAAACTTCCATCGGCAGTGCCCACAGCAACGATGCCGGCTATTAGGACAACCACACTATCTCAAGAAACAACCACACAAACTCAACGAACAGCCACAACACCGGTCACAACAACTACATTTCCTCCATTAACAATCACACAGGATCAGCAAACAGACACAACACCGGTCACAGCAACACCTTCAGCTACTACAATAACCACAACAGCATCAACACCTCCATTGGCAGAGCCCACAGCAACTACGCCGGCTATTACGACAACCACACTACCTCAAGAAACAACCACACAGACTCAACGAACAGCCACAACACCGGTCAAAACAACACTTTCGGCTGCTACAATAACCAAAATGACATCAACACTTCCATCGGCAGTGCCAACATCAACTACGCCGGCTATCACCACAGCCATAGTACCTCAAGCAACAACCACACAGACTCAAGTAACACCAACAACACCGGTTACAACAAATGTCAAAACAACTACATTGGCTAGAGCAATAACCACAACTGTACCCGCACATACATCGGCAGTCCCCACAACACCACCACGGACTATCAATACAGCCACACTACCTGAAGCAACAACCACACAGACACAACGAACAGCCACAACATCGTTCACAACAACCCCATTTCCGACAGTAACAATCACACAGGATCAACAAACGGACACAACACTGGTCACAACAACACCTTCGGCTGCTACAATAACCACAACGATATCAACACTTCCATCAGCAGTGCCCACAGCAACGATGTCGACTATTACCACAAGCACACTACCTCAAAAAACAACCACACAAACTCAACGAACAGCCACAACACCGGACACAACAACGACATTTTATCCATTAACAATCACACAGGATCAACAAACGAACACAACACTGGTCACAACAACTCCTTCGGCTGCTACAATAACCACAACGATATCAACACTTCCACCGGCAGTGCCCACAGCAACGATGCCGGCTATTACCACAAGCACACTATCTCAAGAAACAACTACACAAACTCAACGAACAGCCACAACATCGTTCACAACAATCACATTTCCTACAGTAACAATCACACAGGATCAACAAACGGACACAACACTGGTCACAACAAGACATTCGGCTGCTACAATACCCACAACGATATCAACACTGCCATCGGCAGTGCCCACACCAACAATGCCGGCTATTACCACAATCACACTATCTCAAGAAACAACCACGCAAAATCAACGAACAGCCACAACACCGGTCACAACAACTACATTTCCTCCATTAACAATCACACAGGATCAACAAACAGACACAACACCGGTCACAGCAACACCGTCGGCTGCTACAATAACCACAACGGCATCAACACTTCCATTGGCAGAGCCCACAGCAACTACGCCGGCTATTACGACAACCACACTACCTCAAGAAACAACCACACAGACTAAACGAACAGCCACAACACCGGGCAAAACAACACTTTCGGCTGCTACAATAACCAAAATGACATCAACACTTCCATCGGCAGTGCCCACATCAACTACGCCGGCTATCACAACAGCCATAGTACCTCAAGCAACAACCACACAGACTCAAGCAACACCAACAACACCGGTTACAACAAATGTCAAAACAACTACATTGGCTAGAGCAATAACCACAACTGTGCCCGCACATACATCGGCAGTCACCACAACACCACCACGGACTATCACTACAGCCACACTACCTGAAGCAACAACCACACAGACACAACGAACAGCTACAACATCGATCACAAAAAACACATTTCCTACAGTAACAAACACACAGGATCAACAAACGGACACAACACTGGTCATAACAACACCTTCGGCTGCTACAATAACAACAACAATACCAACACTTCCATCGGCAGTGCCCACAGCAACGATGCCGACTATTACCACAAGCACACTACCTCAAGAAACAACCACGGTGACTCAACCAACAGCCACAACACCGGTCACAACAACCACATTTCCTCCATTAACAATCACACAGGATCAACAAACACACACAACACCGGTCACAGCAACACCTTCGGCTACTACAATAACCACAACGGTATCAACACTTCCATTGGCAGAGCCCATAGCAACTACGCCGGCTATTACGACAACCACACTACCTCAAAAAATAACCACACAGACTCAACGAACAGCTACAACACCGGTCAAAACAACAATTTCGGCTGCTACAATAACCAAAATGACATCAACACTTCCATCGGCAGTGCCCACATCAACTACGCCGGCTATCACCACAGCCATAGTACCTCAAGCAACAACCACACAGACTCAAGTAACACCAACAACAACGGTTACAACAAATGTCAAAACAACTACATTGGCTGGTACAATAACCACAACTGTGCCCGCACATACATCGGCAGTGCCCACAACACCTCCACCGACTGTCACTACAGCCACACTACCTGAAGCAACAACCACACAGACACAACGAACAGCCACAACATCGTTCACAACAACCACATTTCCTACAGTAACAATCACACAGGATCAACAAACGGACACAACACTGCTCACAACAACACCTTCGGCTGCTACAATAACCACAACGATATCAACACTTCCATCGGCAGTGCCCACAGCAACGATGCCGGCTATTAACACAAGCACACTATCTCAAGAAACAATCACACAAACTCAACGAACAGCCACAACACCGGTCACAACAACTACATTTCCTCCATTAACAATCATACAGGATCAACAAACAGACACAATACCGGTCACAGCAACACCTTCGGCTACTACAATAACCACAACGGCATCAACACTTCCATTGGCAGAGCCTACAGAAACTACGCCGGCTATCACCACAGCCATAGTACCTCAAGCAACAACCACACAGACTCAAGTAACACCAACAACACCGGTAACAACAAATGTCAAAACAACTACATTGGCTGGTACAATAACCACAACTGCGCCAGCATATACATCGGCAGTGCCCACAACACCCCCACCGACTATCACTACTGCCACACTATCTGATACAACAACCACACAGACACAACGAACAGCCACAACATCGTTCGCAACAACCACATTTTATACAGTAACAATCACACAGGATCAACAAACGGACACAACACTGCTCACAACAACACCTTCGGCTGCTACAATAACCACAACGATATCAACACTTCCATCGGCAGTGCCCACAGCAACGATGCCGGCTATTACCACAAGCACACTATCTCAAGAAACAACCACACAAACTCAACGAACAGACACAACACCGGTCACAACAACTACATTTCCTCCATTAACAATCACACAGGATCAACAAACAGACACAACACCGGTCACAGCAACACCTTCGGCTACTACAATAACTACAACGGCATCAACACTTCCATTGGCAGAGAACACAGAAACTACGCCGGCTATCACCACAGCCATAGTACCTCAAGCAACAACCACACAGACTCAAGTAACACCAACAACACCGGTTACAACAAATGTCAAAACAACTACATTGGCTGGTACAATAACCACAACTGCGCCAGCATATACATCGGCAGTGCCCACAACACCCCCACCGACTATCACTACTGCCACACTACCTGAAGCAACAACCACACAGACACAACGAACAGCCACAACATCGTTCGCAACAACCACATTTCCTACAGTAACAATCACACAGGATCAACAAACGGACACAACACTGCTCACAACAACACCTTCGGCTGCCACAATAACCACAACGATATCAACACTTCCATCGGCAGTGCCCACAGCAACGATGCCGGCTATTACCACAAGCACACTACCTCAAGAAACAACCACACAAACTCAACGAACAGCCACAACACCGGTCACAACAACTACATTTCCTCCATTAACAATCACACAGGATCAACAAACAGACTCAACACCGGTCACAGCAACACCTTCGGCTACTACAACAACCACAACGGCATCAACACTTCCATTGGCAGAGCCCACAGAAACTACGCCGGCTATCACCACAGCCATAGTACCTCAAGCAACAAACACACAGACTCAAGTAACACCAACAACACCGGTTACAACAAATGTCAAAACAACTACATTGGCTGGTACAATAACCACAACTGCGCCAGCATATACATCGGCAGTGCCCACAACACCCCCACCGACTATCACTACTGCCACACTACCTGAAGCAACAACCACACAGACACAACGAACAGCCACAACATCGTTCGCAACAACCACATTTCCTACAGTAACAATCACACAGGATCAACAAACGGACACAACACTGGTCACAACAACACCTTCGGGTGCAACAATAACCACAACGATATCAACACTTCCATCGGCAGTGCCCACAGCAACGATGCGGACTATTACCACAAGCACACTACCTCAAGAAACAACCACAGTGACTCAACGAACAGCCACAACACCGGTCACAACAACTACATTTCCGCCATTAACAATCACACAGGATCAACAAACAAACACAACACCGGTCACAGCAACACCTTCGGCTACTACAATAACCACAACGGCATCAACACTTCCATTTTCAGAGCCCACAGAAACTACGCTGGCTATCACCACAGCCATACTACCTCAAGCAACAAACACACAGACTCAAGTAACACCAACAACACCGGTTACAACAAATGTCAAAACAACTACATTGGCTGGTACAATAACCACAACTGCGCCAGCATATACATCGGCAGTGCCCACAACACCCCCACCGACTATCACTACTGCCACACTACCTGAAGCAACAACCACACATACACAACGATCAGCCACAACATCGTTCGCAACAACCACATTTCCTACAGTAACAATCACACAGGATCAACAAACGGACACAACACTGGTCACAACAACACCTTCGGGTGCAACAATAACCACAACGATATCAACACTTCCATCGGCAGTGCCCACAGCAACGATGCCGACTATTACCACAAGCACACTACCTCAAGAAACAACCACACCATCTCAACGAAAAGCCACAACACCGGTCACAACAACCACATTTCCTCCATTAACAATCACACAGGATCAACAAACAGACTCAACACCGGTCACAGCAACACCTTCGGCTACTACAATAACCACAACAGCATCAACACTTCCATTGGCAGAGAACATAGCAACTACGCCGGCTATTACGACAACCACACTACCTCAAGAAACAACCACACAGACTCAACGAACAGCCACAACACCGGTCACAACAACTACATTTCCTCCATTAACAATCACACAGGATCAACAAACAGACACAACACCGGTCACAGCAACACCTTCGGCTACTACAATAACCACAACGGCATCAACACTTCCATTGGCAGAGAACACAGAAACTACGCCGGCTATCACCACAGCTATAGTACCTCAAGCAACAAACACACAGACTCCAGTAACACCAACAACACCGGTTACAACAATTGTCAAAACAACTACATTGGCTGGTACAATAACCACAACTGCGCCAGCATATACATCGGCAGTGCCCACAACACCCCCACCGATTATCAATACTGCCACACTACCTGAAACAACAACCGCACAGACACAACGAACAGCCACAACATCGTTCACAACAATCACATTTCCTACAGTAACAATCACACAGGATCAACAAACGGACACAACACTGGTCACAACAACACCTTCGGCTGCTACAATAACCAGAACAATATCAACACTTCCATCGGCAGTGCCCACAGCAACGATGCCGACTATTACCACAAGCACACTACCTCAAGAAACAACCACAGTGACTCAACGAACAGCCACAACACCGGTCACAACAACTACATTTCCTCCATTAACAATCACACAGGATCAACAAACAGACACAACACCGGTCACAGCAACACCTTCGGCTACTACAATAACCACAACGGCATCAACACTTCCATTGGCAGAGCCCACAGAAACTACGCCGGCTATCACCACAGCCATAGTACCTCAAGCAACAACCACACAGACTCAAGTAACACCAACAACACCGGTTACAACAAATGTCAAAACAACTACATTGGCTGGTACAATAACCACAACTGCGCCAGCATATACATCGGCAGTGCCCACAACACCCCCACCGACTATCAATACTGCCACACTACCTGAAGCAACAACCACACAGACGCAAGTAACACCAACAACAGCGGTTACAACAAATGTTAAAACAACTACATTGGCTGGTACAATAACCACAACTGTGCCCGCACATACGTCGGCAGTGCCCACAACACCCCCACCGACTATCACTACTGCCACACTACCTGAAGCAACAACCACACAGACACAACGAACAGCCACAACATTGTTCATAACAACCACATTTCCTACAGCAACAATCACACAGGATCAACAAACGGACACAACGCTGGTCACAACAACACCTTCGGCTGCTACAATAACCACAACGATATCAACACTTCCATCTGCAGTGCCCACAGCAACGATGCCGGATATTACCACAATCACACTATCTCAAGAAACAACCACACAAACTCAACGAACAGCCACAACATCGTTCTCATCAACCACATTTCCTACTGTAACAATCACACAGGATCAATAAACAGCCACAACACTGGTCACAACAACACCTTCGGCTGCTACAATAGCCACAACGATATCAACACTTCCATCGGCAGTGCCCACAGCAACTTCGACGGCTGTTATCACAAATACACAACCTCAAGCAAAACCCACTCAGCCTCATGTAAATTCAACGACACCGGTAAATTCAACCACATCGGCAGCTACGATGACCAGAACATTATCGATAGATCCATCGGCAGAGGCAACAACAACTATACTCGATATTAGTACAATCACACTGCCTCAAGCAACAACAATAAGGGATCACCAACAACAACTACACCTGTCATAGCAATTACATTGCCTGATACAATAACCACAACTGTGCCCGCAAATACACCGGCAGTGCCCACAACACCCACACCGACAATAACCACAACCACAGCACCTCAAACAACAACCACACAGACTCAATGAAGAACAACAACACCGATCACAACAACTACATTTCCTCCTGTAACAATCACACATGATCAACAAACAGACACAACACCGGTCACAGCAACACTTTCGGCTGCTACAATAAACACAACGGCATCAACACTTTCATCGACAGCGTTCACAGCAACTACGCCGGCTATTACGAAAACCACACTACCTCAAGAAACAACCACACAGAATCAACGAACAGGCACAACACTGGTCACATAACACCTTCGGCTGCTACAATATCCACATGGGTATCAACACTTCCATCGGCAATACCCACAGCAACAACGCCAGCTATTATCACAAATACACTCCCTCAAGCAAACCAGACTCAGCTTCAAGAAAAACCGACAACACCGGTTACAACAACCACATCGGCAGCTACGATAATCAGAACATTCTCGATGGCTCCATCGGCAGCGGCAACAACAACTATATTTGATATTATTACAAACACACAGCCTAGTGCAACAACAACAAAGGATCAACGAAGAACAACTACACCTGTCACAGCAACTACATTCCCTGGTACAATAACTCCAACTGTGCCCACACATACACCGACTGTGTCAGCAACACCCAGAGCGACAATCACCACATACATATGACCTCAAGCAACATCCACACACACTCAACGAACAGCCACGACATCGTTCACAGCAACCACATTTCCTCCAGTAATAATCAAACAGAATCAACAAACAGACACAACACCGGTCACAACAACACCTTCGGCTGCAGCAGTAACTACAATGTCATCAACACTTCCAGCGGCAGTGCCAACTGCAACTACGCCGGCTATCACCACAACCATAGTACCTCAAGCAACAAAAACACAGACTCAAGTAAAACCTACAACATGGTTACACCAAATGTCAAAACAACTACATTGCCTGGTACAATACCCACAGGTGTGCACACACATACATCGGCAGTGCCCACAACACCCACACCGACTATCACTACAGCCACACTACCTGAAGCAATAACTACACAGATACAACGAACAGCCAGAACATCGATCACAACAATCACATTTGCAACAGTAACATTCACACAGGATCAACAAACAGACACAACACCGGTCACAACAGCACCTTCGGCTGCTACAATAACCACAACGATATCAACACATCCATCGGCTGTGCCCATAGCAAGGACGCAGGCTATTACCACAAGCAAACTACCTCAAGAAACAACCACAGTGACTCAACCAACAGCCACAAAACAGGTCACAACAACATCATTTCCTCCAGTAACAATCACACAGGATCAAGAAACGGACACAGCACTGGTCACAACAGCACCTTCGGCTGCTACAATAACAACAACGGCATCAAAACTTCCATCGGCAGTGCCCACAGCAACGATGCCGGCTATTACCACAAGCACACTATCTCAAGAAACAACCACACAAACTCAACGAACAGCCACAACACCGGTCTAAACAACCACATTTCCTCCAGTAACAATCACACAGGATCAACAAACAGACACAACACCGGTCACAACAACACCTTCAGCTGCTACAGTAACCACAACGGCATCAACACTTCCATCGGAAGTACCAACTGCAACTATAGTAATTCAACCACACACACTCAAGTAACACCCACAACACCGGTTACACCAAATGTCAAACCAACTACATTGACTGGTACAATAACCAAAATTGTGCCCAAACATACATCGCCTGTGCCCACAACACCCACACCGACTATCACTACAGCCACACTACCTGAAGCAACAACCACACAAACTCAACGAACAGCCACAACACCGGTCACAACAACCACATTTCCGCAAATAACACACACACAGGAAAAAAAAAACAGGCACAACACCGCTCACAACAACAACTTCAGCTGATACAATAAATACAACCTCATCATCACTAACATATGCAGTCACAACAGCAGCTACGCCGGCTATCACCACAACCAAACTAACTCAAGCAACAACGACACAGACGCAACGAACAGCCACAGCACCGGTCACAGCAACCACATTTCCTTCAGTACAAATCAGGCAAGATCAACAAAAGGCCACAACACCGGTCATAATTAAAACAACGGCAGCAACTCTTCCATCAGAAGTGCCTTCAACTCTCATACTATATACTACCTCAACCACACTGCCTCATGCAACAATCACACAGGCTCAGCGAACTGCCACAACACCGTCCACAACAAGTACATTTCCTCCAGTAACAATCACACGGGATCAACAAACAGCCACAACACAGGTCATAACAATACCTTCGGCTTCTACAATAATCACAACGGCATCGACAATTCCATCGGCAGTTCCAGCAGCAACTATGCCGGCTGACATCACAACCAAACTAACTCAAGCAACAACCACACAGACTCAACGAACAGCCACATCACCTGTCCCAACAACCACATTTCCTCCGTAAAAGTCACAGAGGATCAACAAAAAGCCACAACACCGGTCATAATAAACACAACGGATACAACACATCCATCAGAAGTGCCTTCAACACCCGCACTATATACTACCTCAACCACACTGCCTCAAGCAACAATCACACAGGCTCAGCGAACACCGTCCACAACAACCACATTTCCTCCAGTAACAATCACACATGATCAACAAACAGCCACAACAGCAGTCACAACAACCACAGCGGCTAATGTAACAACCACAACAGAATCCAAACCATTAACGGCTATGCTTATATCAACGACAATGACTATTACTACAACAACCCTGCCTCATATAACAAACACAACTTCTCAACGCACTCCAACAACACCGGCCAAAACAACCACATCAGATGTTTCAGCAGGCTTGTCAGAAACTAATGCAGACACAACAACTATAGTGTTTGCATCGTTCGCATCACCCTCATCGTTAACAGCAACAACAACCGGAATTAGTGCAACAAGAACTAAAATTCCTACAACAAATACACCTTCAGCCAAAACGATAACACAGGTTCCAAACCCGACGACACAAGAGACTACAACAACCTATCTGCCTTCAATAAAAACCTCATTTAATCCTACAAGAACTTCATCGACTTCATCAGATCCTGTCGCAGAAACAACGGCTCCGACAACAACCAATGCGGAAGGATCAACAACATTCACAGAGTTTACTACATCAAAAACATCAGCTATTACGACATATACAATAAGAACTTCAACAGCCATATCATTACCCAAAACTATCACATCCGCTCCTACAGTAAAAACAACATCCTCGTTGTCATCGGTCCCATCAGCATGATCAACGCTGACTGTTAAAACAAACACGCAGTCTCCAGGACCTACTAACGAACAGCCACAACACGGGTCACAACAACCAGAACGGCTAATATAACAACCACAACTGCATTCAAAAAATTAAGAGCATCCAAACCATTAACGGCAATACTTAAATCAACGAAATTAGCTATAACTACAACACATCTGCCTCACTTAACAACCACAACGGCTCAACGAACAACCAAAACACCGGTGATATCAACATCGAATGTTTCAACAAGAACATCAGAAACTACCGTAACCACAACAGCTGTCGTGTCCTTATCGTTCGCATCACGCTCATCATTTACAACAACAATCACTGCATCTAGTACAACATGCACTGACGCTGCAAGAACAAATACACCTGCGCCCAAAACGATAAAACACGCTCCAACCACAACGACAACAGATATTACAACAACCTATCTGTCTTCAATAAAAAGCTCATTCCCTCCAACAAGTTCGTCAGAAACTACTGTAACCACAACAACTGTCTTGTCTGCATTATCCGCATTGGCCTCACAATTTACAACAACAATCGCTGCATCATGTGTAACAGGCACTGATGATGCTTCAGCAAATACACCTACGCCCATAAGGACAAAACAGGCTCCAACCACAACGACAGCAGAGACTACAACAACCTATCTTTCTTCAATAAAAACCTCATTCAGTCCTACAAGAACGTCAGCGACTTGATCAGCTTCTGTCGCAGAAACAACGCCTCCGACAACAACTAGTGCATAAGGTTCAACAACATTCACAGAGATTAATACATCAACCACATCAGCTATTACGATATATACAATAAGAACTTCAACAGCCATATCATTACCCAAAACTACAACGACCACTATTACGGTAACAACAACAGGATCCTCGTTGTTATCGGTCAATAAGTACTGACGCTGCTATAAGTACTGACAACAAATACACCTACGCCCAGAACGATAACACGGGCTCCAACTACAACGACAAAAGAGTCTACAACATCCTATCTGCCTTCAATAAAAACCTCATTCAATCCTACAAAAACTTCATTGATTTCACCAGCTCCTTCATCAGCTCCAGACGTAGAAACAAAGGCTCCGACAACAACCATTGCGGATCGATCAACAACATTCACAGCGGCTACTGCATCAACCAAATCAGCTATTACGATATCCACAATACGAACTTCAACTGCCATATCATTAACCAAAACACCCACGTCCGCTTCTACGGTAGCAACAACAGCATCCTCGTTGTCATCGGTCTCATCAACAGGATCAATGCTGGCTATTAAAATAAAACACAGCCTCCATCACCAATCACACAGACTCAACGAACAGCCACAAAACCGATCACAGCAACCACAACGGCTAATATAACAACCACAACAGCATCCAAACCATTAATGGCTACGCTTAAATCAACGACATTGCCAATTAATACAATAACTCTGCCTCATCAATCACATAGACTCAACGAACAGCCACAAAACCGATCACAGCAACCACAACGGCTAATATAACAACCACAACAGCATCCAAACCATTAATGGCTACGCTTAAATCAACGACATTGCCAATTAATGCAATAACTCTGCCTCATCTAACAACCACAACCTCTCAACGAACACCCGTAACACCGGTCAAAACAACAACATAGGATGTTTCAACAAGAACATCAGAAACTACTGTAACCACAAAAGCTAGCGCGTCTGTACCGTTCGAATTACGCTTATCATTTACAACAACAACTACTGCATCTAGTGCAACAATTACTAGCACTTCTACAATAAATACACCTGCGCCTAAATCGATAACACACGCTCCAACCACAATGACACCAGAGACTACAAAAACCGATCTGCCTTCAATGAAAACCACATTTCCTCCAACAAGATCTTCACAGACTTCAGCAACTCCTGTCGCAACAACAACGGTTCCGACAATGACCATTGATACAGGTTGAAAAACAATCACAGAGGCAACTAACTCAACCACATCAGCTATTACGACGTCTACAAGAAAACCTTCAACAGCCATGTCATCACGCAGAAATGCCACGTCCGCAACTACAGTAATCACAACATGATCCTCATTGTCATCGTTCTCATGACCAGGATACACGCTGGTTATTAAAACAAACTCAGAGCCTTCAGCACCAACCGCACAGGCACAACGAACAAACCAAACTCCGGTCACAACCACGACGGCTAATATAACAACCAGAACAGGATCCAAACCATTAACGGCTATGCTTAAATCTACGACATTTGTTATTACTACAACAACTCTGTCTCATGTAATAGCCACAACTGCTCACCGAACACCCACAACACCGGTGACAATAGCCATCTCAAATGCTCCAGCAAGCACATTCGAAACTATTGTTACCACAACAGTTGTAGCGTCTAAATCGTCCGCATCACCCTCATCATTTATAACAACAATGACTGCATCTAGTGAAACAAGCAACACAGACTCCACCGGCAACGACACCAGAAACTACAACAACCTATATGCCTTCAATTGAAACCTCATTCAATCCAACAAGAACTTCACCGTATTCAGCAGCTCCTGTTGCAGCAACAACGGCTCCGATAACAACCATTGCAACAGGTTCAACAACATTCCCAGAGGCTACTACATTAACCACATCAGTTATTACATCTACAATAAGACCTTTAACAGCCATATCATAACCCAAATCTACCACGTCAGCTCCTACGGTAACAACAACAGTATCTGCAGAAACCACAATAGCATCGACATTGCCATCGGTTTCATCGACAGAATCCACGCTGGCTATCACCACAACCACGCTGCCTCCAGTAACAACCACACAGGCTCAACTAACAGCCACAACACCGGTCACAACAACCATAGTCGCATATACAGTAACAGCAACAGCATCCTAACCTCAAACGGCTTTGCTTAAATCGACGATATTCGATATAGATACAGCCACTCTTCCTCAAGCAACAACCAAAATAGCTCAACGAACAGTCACATTACCGGTCACACAAATCACACAGGATGCCTTGACAACCACACACGGACCCACAATAACCAAAACTTCTCTCGCGTCTGGATCATTCCATCACCCTCACCGTTTACAACAGCACTCCTCCGTCTAGAGCAAGAAGCACTGAGGCTTTTGCAACAAATACACCTTCGCCCAAAACGATAACACAGACTCAAACCACAACTAAAGCATCTGCAAAAACAACCAAACTCCTTTCAAATCCTACTGTATTATCTCCTGCAATAATTTCAATTACTTCAGCAGCTCCTGTCGAAACAACAACGGCTCATACATCAATCATTGCGGCAGGATCAATATCAGTCACGGAGGCTACTACATCAACCATATCAGCGATTACAACATATACCATAAAACCCTCAACAAACATATCATTTATCAGAGCTACCACATCCGCTCCTGCAATAACCCCAATAGCATCCATATTGCCATCGGTCTATTCGACTGAATCCACACTGGCTATCACAACAACCACACTGCTTCCAGCACCAGCCACACAGGCTCAACGAAGAGCCTTAACACCGGTCACAACAACCACCAGTGATAATTAAAGAACCCACAACATCCAAAGCTAAAACTGCAATGCTTAAATCAGCAACATTAGATATTACTACAAATTCTCTGCCTCAAGTAGTACTAACAACGGGTCAGTGAACAGCAACAACACCAGTGACAACAACCACCTCGGACATTTCAACAAGCACATCAAAAACTAATTTAACCACCAAAACTGATGCGTGTGCATTGTCCTCATCACCCTCATCATTTATAACAACAACCACTGCATCCAGTGCAACACATTCGCCCAAAAGGATAACTCCGGTTCCAACCTCAACGACAGCTGCGACTATATCAAGCGATCTCTCTTCAATAAAAATCTCATTCTCTCCTACAAGAACTTCATCGACTTCAGCAGTTCATGTCGCAACAACAACGGTTCCGACAGCAACCATTGCGGCAGATTCAACAACAATCACAGTCTACTACATGAACCACACCAGCAACTATAACGTCTACAATAAGACCTTCAACAGCCGTATCTTTACCCAAAACTACCACATATGCTCCTCAAGTAATCACACTAGAATCAGTAATGCCATCGGTCTCATCGGCAAGATCCACGCTGGTTATCACGAAACATATGCTGCCTCAAATAACAACCACACAGGCGCAACGAACAGCCACAACACCGGTCACAACAACCACAACAGCATCCACACCTCCAACGGCTATGTTTAAATCAACGCTATTCCAATTATTACAACCAATCTGCCTCAAGCAATAACCACAACGGCTCAAAGAACATCTGAAGCTTCGACAACCAAATAAAGAACCACATTATTCAAAACGTCACTCGCGACTGGATCGTCCGCATCACCCTCGTCATTTACAACAACCCGTCCGTCTAGCTCAACAAACACTGAGGCTGCTACAAGAATTACACCTGATCCCAAAACGATAACAAAGACCTTCCCAATTACTACAACAACTCTGCTTCAAGCAACAACCACAACAGCTCAACGAACAGTCACAACACGACAACCACATTCGATGCTTCATCAACCACAACGGGAATCGCAATAACCACATCTACTCGCTTCCTGATATTGCGCATCACCCTCATCTGCATCATATACAACAATAACCACTGTGTCTAATGCAACAAGCAATGAGGCTCTTACAACAATTACACCTGTGCTACAAACCATAAAATAAACTCCTACCACAATAAAAAAGTAACAAAAGCAACCGAACTCGTTTCCATTACAACTGCATTTCCTACTAAGACAATTGCATCGACTCAACAGCTCCAATCGCAAGAACATCGGCTCCGACAAAACGCATTGCTGCAGATATTTGTATCAACCATAGAGGCTCTGACACCAACCACATCAGTGGTTACAGCATCAACAATAAGACCCTCAACAACCCTATCATTGCTCAAAATTACCACATCCGTTTCTGCAATAAAAAGAAAAACATCCAGATTGCCATCTGTCTCATCGACAGGATCCACAATGACTATCACAACAACCACATTGCCTCGAGCACCAACCACACAGGCTCAAAAAACAGCCACAACACAGGGCTTTCTTCATCAACAGCATACGTTATTAGAGAATCCACAATGTGAACCTCAACAAATAGATCATTGCTAAAAACTACCACATTCCCTCCTGCAATAACCACAACATAATCCACACTTCCATCGGTGTCATCTATAGGATTCACGCTGGGAATTACCACCGACATATTGCCTCCAGCAACAAGTATAGAGGCCGAATGATAAAAAAAAATTACAACGTTACAACTACCATATTGTCAGATAAAATAAACTGCAGCAGTATCCACATTTCTATCGCCATTGTTCACAATTACCAGATTTGCTATTCCTACAACCGCACTGTGTCAAACAAAAACAACAGCGCCTGTATAAACATTAACATCTACCCCTACAGCAACTACATCAGCAACCGCAACAACAAGAACTACTTTGGTCTATGCAGCATACGAAGCCTTCTCATCAGTTACAACAACAATCACTGTTTCTAGTGCAATCAGCACTGAGGCTACTACAAGAAGCACATTTGCGCACATAACAATAACACAACGGATGCTACAACACCAATCTCACAAAACACAACTACAACTATTATTGTATCTGCCGATGATATCAGCGACTACAATATTTGAATAGGCTCCAAGAACACCAGCATTTTCTCCAACAATAACTACGTTGCCTACAACAGTACTTAATGTTACTTCTTCAGCTCCAACAATAATCATTGCGGCAAAAACAACCTCAAAAGCTTATAAAACAACCACATCGGCGATTACAGACTCCATTACAGGACCCTCTATGACGACAAGCTATACACTACCACCACATCCTCTCCTGCAATAACGTGAATAGCACCCATACTGTCTTCGGTCTCAACGTGAATATCAACACTTGCTATTACAATAAACACATTGCAGCAGTAACAACTGTAACAGCTCAGCGTACAGACATAACACAACAACAACATCATCAGCTGCTACAATAACCATTCCAGAAAATACAACAACGACAACTAAATTAGCCTCTGCAGGGTCCGCATCACCATCATCGATTACAGCGACAACCACTGCGTTTTGTGCAACAAGCACTGGGACTCCTACAACAAAACGAATGTGCCCACAACAATAGCTTTGACTCCATGTACAACTGGTTCATGGAGTACGACAAATGAATCTCCTCGAATAACAAATTCATTCATTCCCACAACAACTAAACTGACTCTGGCAGTCACTGTCGCAACCACATCAACTCCGACAATAACCATTGCGGCAGTTTCAACATCAACCATAGAGGATCCTATATCAACCACAGCATTGATTAAAAAATCCACAATAAGACCCTCAGATTCCTCCATCAGTCTCACCCACACTGGCTATTACAACAAGCGCACTGCCTCCAGAAACAACCATACAGTCTCACCTTCAACCACATTATCGGCCATCGATACCAACAACCAAACCAGCTGCAACAATAACCACAACAACATCCATACCTCTATTTGCACTGCCCACAATAGCTATTAATACAATCGCACTGCCTCAAGCAACAATCATAACTTCTCCAGCAACAGACAACATCATTATCCACGACAATCATAGTACTATGGCTTCTGTAGTTCACTCAAGAGTTGGAATAACAATCACTGCGTCAAGTGCAACTGGCGCTAAGGCTCATATAACAAATTCAGGTGAGCCCGCAACAAAAACACCACCTCCAAGAGCATCCGCATCAGCGGCCACAACAACCCTACTAGCTCCAACAACAACTACATGAACTCCTACAAGTACACTGACTCCAGCAACACATATAGCGAACACATTAGCTACGGCAATAACTATAGTGGCATCATTAAGAACAACTATAGAGGTTTTAGTAGAAGCAACAACAGCGATTACATAATATACATGATGACTCTCTATACTATACCATTACCCACATCTACCGCATCCGCCCAACTTAATGCATCAACTCCTCCGCCGGTCTCATCAACAGCAACCATACAGGCTATTAAAACTATGCGTCCAACAAGGACCACAAATATGTAACGCCGGTCACAACAACTACATCGGCTGCTACAACAACCACCCCTGCAACAACAACAACTACATTTATCCTGTCGCACGCAGCGTTTGAAGCACTCTCATTAGTTAAAAAAAAAACAATCTCAGCATCTAGTGCAACAGGCACTGAGGCTTCTACAACAATTACGCTTGCGCCCAAAAACAATAACACTGGCTCCAAATACAGTCACATAAACGACAACAACAAACAGTAACGACTCCAATTACAACTAAATTAGCTCATATTAGATCTAGGCTGACACTGCCATCACCTGGAGTAACTACATCGTCTCTGACCAAAGACATGGCGACAACTACAAGAACGACCAAAGAGGTTCTTGCAGCAACCAGAGCAGAGATTGCACCATCCACAGAAAGACCCTCAACAACCATATCAACCCCACCACACCAACATCCGCTTCAGCATCAACTATAACAGCATCCATACCACCAATGGTTGCACCACCCCACACCCCACCACACTGCCTTCAGCAACAATTACCAAAGTTTAGCGGACAGCCACAACACCGGACAAAACAACTACATTTGCTGCTACATCAATCTTAAGAGTAACCAAAGCAACCACATGTCCTCAAACAGAAACATAACAGTGTTTCCTGAGGCCACGGCAACACCTGCATCAGGTACTAAATTAATTGCAATATTTGGTTCAACAAGAACAGTAAACTCTAGAGCTAACACTCTTGCCGTGATATGTATATCACCAGCTCCAACTGCAATCACTTGAGCGAACACATTAATAACGTTACATTCCCTCTTCCAGCAAAATACACTGAATCCATGTAATTCAACAACAACCATATCGGATACTACAAAAGCCATGGAAAACCCCTCTGCACCGCTCATAGCACCCACATGAATTCTCTCGACTACCTTAATAATAACCGCAAGTACCACTTCCGCCCATACAACAACCACATCAGTTACAACAACATCTAGATTTCATGTAGCAACAACCAAACTAGCGTCTACAGTGCCCGTATTACCCACATATGTTACTACAACAATCACACCTTCTAGCGCAACAAGCAGTGAAGCGCCTACAACAAATACATATATCCCCACAACAATAACACTGGCTCAAACTGCAATCATATCAGCGCCCACAACAACCACACTAGCTCCAATAAGAATGATATTATATTCTAAGACAAATAGTGACGCACCTACGACTAGCATAGATGCTCCTACAAAAAATACATCGATGGGGACAGCAACAATACCAGATCCAACCAAAGACACATTAGAGACAGCTGATACCACATAGGCCCAAACATCAGCTACATATGTGTCTATATCGACTACACTAGCTTCCACATCGGAAACATGCCATGACAGCTTTATTTGTCACCATATCACCAATCAAAACAACTAAGTAGTTTTCTATGGCAGCAATAATGGTCACAACAGCAACCATAATGGGCACAACAATATCCACAACATGTACAAAATAATACCCGGGGTACGAGAGCATTCAACAAACAGACCACAAAAAACACTGGATAATACATCAGAACAATTAAAGAGAACACTATTCGCTCTGATATCTAGCACCATCTTATCTAGAACAACCACACTTATAACAATAATAACTACAAAAGTGCTCACTTCAACAGGAAATGCGCCTACAGCATCCACATTGCGCCCATCTACAATGATGCCTTAAACAACAACTTTGTCTATAACAACAAATATTTAAATTCAAGAACCAGCACAATGTTACTTATAATATACTCAATATCTATAACAATCACACTAGCTGTAACAACACCAGCAGCACAAACACCATTCCAACAATTACAAATAGACTGGTCCGTGCGTTGCTAGCAGCATCAACATTAGCTAATACAAACATAGATGAACAGGAACGGATGAATCTAAACCAAAATATTTGCTACTCTTTTATATATTCAATATTGATAATTTCCTTTAACTGGAAGCAGAATTTGTTGAAGTGTTTTGTTCTCTTTGAACCATATTCGACGGTAACCATATCATTACAAACAGATACACTTGAACCTATTTAGAAATACAAATATGATTTTCTTAAACTGCGTACTCTGAAAGACGGATATATTCAAAGAACGGCGATCGATATGTGGATGATTTGACAATTAAGTATGGTTCCTGTATATGTTTAGTTAGTGTTCGAAAATAGCATTAATTTCGCGATGTATGGAAGGCAGATTTGCATATATAATGTCATGTAAAATAGATTTGTTATCAAATATGGTTCACATGTGCCTTTTATAACTAATGATGGTATATATAAATAAATATGGATGTTGAAGTATATATGAACAACGGATTGGATACTATGAAAACAACAACTTAGAAAAAGTGAGAAGTTATAATTTAGCATTTTATAAAATGGCATCTGGCAGAATATTTGCTTGCTACCATAAATAACTTAAATACGATATCCAAAATCTTAATCGATCGCACCTGAAAAAAATCTATATAGAACTTTACCTTCGAATGCAATTTTCAAAAGAATCCGAATCATCTCAGACGAGTTCTGTTCCGTTTTCTTCTCACGTGCAGAGACAATTTATCCTATCTTTAGGGACTGATACGTAATCAAGACATGTTATAAATGATATTTAGCACTAGATAAAACATAAATGTGGTGGTACAAATAATTTAAAATACGCAAACATAAATATTAACTTTGGAATTAATACAAAACTAAGCTGACTATATAAGTAATCTGGTAATGATGTATGCAAAACAATACACTCATAAATTTAGATGATACAGAGACAGGCCAAGCAGGTCTCGGTTCATAATGATCGCTGCTTTCAACGCCAATGAATGGAAATATAACACTAAGAGAGACTGCACATGTTAAAAGCTTGTTCGACAAAAGATAGTCATATAAAAAGGTAATAGTCATAAAACGTGATATTTAAAACATAAAGCATGTATGGGTATCTCTGTATGAATATTGGTGTGGTTGTATATTTGTGTGAATGAGTAAATAGATATTTATACAATCATATTTTGTACACAATATTACTTTGCATTATATGTTTCTATGTTATCTCAAAAAATGCTTGTTAACAATTTTTCTTTACTTGTCTTCATTTACCCTCTCTTTCTCTTTTCTTAACGTATTTCTCTTGATTTTATAATGACAAATATGATTATCTAGAAATATATTCATTGTTGTCTTAGGAATGATATATGTTAAAATATGTATGTGCTACTATCATGTATCATCTGTCTTTATGTGAACAAAAACTTTAAAATAAAAAAAATGTATGCATGCATAGTTATTGCAGTTTTCTTTCTCGTGGTTTTATTCTTTGCCTGTCGCTATGACATCCTCAATATTTGGTTACAAAATATAAAACATCAGTTTACAAAACTTTTCTCAAAATACTGCTACTAAACGGCGGAAGCAACTGTTGTGTTGATAGAAAAGTTAAATGCAGAGTAAAGTGCTGAGCAACCTCTAAAATATAAATATTTATTTCGTATTTCATGGTAATCAATATTATAATCATGCATTTCATTGTACTGGAAGGTTTGCATATCCTCCTGCACGTACATACACATTTACATGGATATAAGATATTGCCTCAAGAGGAAAAGATAATTAGCATTGTTTCTAAAATATGATGCTTTAACTATTATAAAGCTATAACTGTTTTCTATATATTGTGTACAGTTTAGTCCATTTTGTCAATCTTGAAGGAAAGCTCACAAACATATCTGTATACTAATCGATAAAATCATTAACTACTATAAATTTCTAAACGCAATGTGTTAAATAACTTTTACTATGCTTACTTTGGCACTTCAACATTTTGCCATGAGGTCTAAGCTTTGTCACTTTTGTGGGATACCAGATTATTTTACTGCGAATGATTAGATTGACTCTCTCCCTCCTTCTCTCTCTCTCTCTGTCTCAGTCTGTCTGTCTCTCTCTCTCTCTCTGTCTCTCTGTCTCTCTCTCTCGCTCTCTCTCTGTCTCTCTCTCTCTCTCTCTCTCTCTCTCTCTCTCTATATATATATATATATATATATATATATATATATTGCATGTTAGACGTTGTATGAGCCATGACACTAGTTTTATCTCTATAACGACTTGAGATTAAATAAACTTTGGTTGACTACAGATATCGAAAACTGGACATGAACATGGCATTTATTTACAATGTAAATATTATTAAAATGCATTCAAACAAAACTTAGCAGATGCAAATCTGAGTGTTCCTAACTGAACACTTTAACTTTGATATTGTACAAACATAAAGTTGAAACAAATCATGTCAACAACTGATCTATACATGATCAAAATGGATTTAGTTCATCAACAAAATGAACTCCAGATGTAGTGAGACATTTTAAACTCGTAGCCTAATTCACGACACACATTAGCTTGTACATCTATTACAAATCGGTAACATTATTTGTCTAACATAATATACGTGAACATGTTTACTTTACTTGACATATCTGAAACTGTTATGTCCATTTTGATACATGTGTTATGTTCTCTAGTGAACTTGTATCCTACGTTATTAAAATAACATGAATTTAAGATATTGTCTTGTTCACAAATGCGTATGAATGACTAAAAGTATCTGATCAATAACGAACAAGATACTATGATACAACAGGAGGGAAATGATGCTACATCGGCTGTCCAACGAACACGAATAGTTATTATGATGCATCTCTTGTCTTAAAGTTTCTTATATTACCTCGATCTCCTAAATAACATGAAACGTATCTAGTACACAAATACTCACACAAGATTATAAGATACAATGCTTTTTATCGTTTCCCATATACTACATACATAATTCAATACTATTTGTTATTTCATCTAAAATTACCATTGTAACCTGAAAAGCGTTTGATTTTTATTGTGCTATCCTGCTATTTGTTATGATCCTATTTAACACTTGGACAACTTTATACAACTCCGTAGCGATCATTCATTTTCATCTGACTGTTTTGGTGATATTAAAGTGCAAAGTATACAACAGTAAGGGCTAAATAGATTTTGGTCAGATTATAACAGTACTCAGTTTTTGCATAACAATTAAGATATATTTCTGTTTCAATGAATCCATCTAAATCACCGCGGTAACATACACTTTTACACATTATGCTTTTACATTACATAATCAGGCAACGAAAATGTTTCTGTATATGCACCGCACGCAAAGGCAGATATTGTTCATTTACATCCAATTAAAGATAAAGCAATAATTACAGCTATATTGTCATATTTATAGTTGTTTTCTCAACAACTCGTATGTCTAATACATCAAGAAAACATGGTCCGCCATGAAACGTCTTTTAAAATAGGCAAGTTTGCCACCGAATATAATAGGCTTTGCAATTATCTTGAACATATGCTTCGTTCTACCTCTGTTAGTAACAGAGACTTTCAGATTACATCTAAATACACAAAAGAACATAAAACCATAAAACCTATACGTATTACAAATGTTTTCCGCCAGAAAAAAATAGCCGAATCTTTCCTTTTTTATCTTTTAGGACGTAAGGTATGTTAACTTGAAAACAATTGAGCTTAACATAAAGATACGTATGACTTATCAGATATATGTATTTCATTTATGATGTTTACTTCATTGCAGATTTCTCAGTTTATCTTGATTATTCGCTAGTATTCCCCTTGATGTGTGTCTGCTTTGCATGCCAAACAATTGTTTGATCCAGTAAATCATTGATGATCCTGCTTGAAATGAACATGAATAAGAATATAATAATACAGTGATATTCAATGGACATAAGTGTAGTTTTGCAACCGGATTACTGTCATACGTTATGGCAACCTATATTTTTCAAATATCTATAGAAGATCGTTTAGGCAGGCCCTGACTTTAAAACTATTTTATAGTCAATTGAAGATGTGATCCAAGAAGACTGAAGTAGTGATACACTTAAGACATTGTAGGCCTGAAATAACTATAAGACTAATACGTTTGGGATGATATTAGCTCGTTAGATGCATCTTCTTACTGTCATAAATGATTGCATTTGTATCCGTATATTTCGTTGATAGCACAAACGGGAGGGGAGTGAACGGACGGATGAATTCTTGCGTAACTTTGAAGACATTTTCACCTTCTAATACTGCCTACTGGAAACATTATGTTCTTCGCAACAGGTGTCATTAAACATGTTCTTATTTCGTGATCTGCGTCTATCATACGTCCTTAATAATGTTACACTCTCGACGAACATTGGTCTTAGGCCTCTACCTTTACACAAAGGTTTACATTTCATACATTATGGTATCAAAAACGTAAAAGCGACCTAACATCTGTCAACACGGGATGATTCATATTTTGCAGTTGGCCTGATTATATGTTAGACATAAATGCCTCCTACTTATAGCAAATTGGTACATTCAAATATCGTTGCTTCATTAAAGTTGTTAGAAGTAATCTCATTATTCGGGCTAATCAATTTTGTGTTACTGATAAGTCAATGTCTTCTTCACACCTGAATCCATGATTTACACAGGTACACACGAACCCTTGGTAAGCCTCCTTCAGTTGGCAACATAAAATCGAAGGTCTTCAACTAAGTACCACAGCATAAATCTATTGTGACTCGACTGCAAATAAATAAAATTGTACAGAGCTTTATTTTATATGAAAACATAAACACTATAGTAGCAGGATTACTATTAGAAAATATACTGTATTTAAAACATTTTGCGGACAATTGATTGTGATTATATTTATACGCATTGCATTTCTGATAGATTGTATGAGAACATTATATGAAACAATTACCGTGATATCTAAATATAATTGCCAAAGAATCACCAATTATTGTGTATATTTTTTAAAGAATGTAAGAGTGTATATAAATCGGGGATCACATTGTCGGAACAGCGGAGTGTTATTAATTTCACAGGTAAAATTAAATAGCAAGTATACTTGACTGTGTCTTACAGATTATTAATGAGGCTCAAACAATACTGCATGTTTCTCAAATGCGTATCCGAATTTTCGTGATTGGTTAATCAAGTTGAGAATTATTTTCCATCATCATAAACTCAATCACGTTCATAGCAAATAAACCCAACAAAAGTCCTTGCTTGACACTGTGCTTGATATATATCTTCCTCTCTCTATCTGGGGCTCCGAGTGGCCAAGTGGTCAAATTCGCTCACCTGTACGGATCACTACCATCTCATCTCTGTTCTCCGTGGGTTCGAGTCTCGGGCTCGGCCAATGTGGGTACGTGAGAAACCTTGCCTGTAGCTCCTCGCGGGACAATGTTTGTTCCGGTGTTTTCCTGTGTACTTCCTCTACCATTTCTACTGACCGCCATGTATAGTTTATATTGTGCTGAAAACTGGCTTTGACCTCATAACAACAACAACAGCTCTTTCTCTCTTTCTCTAAATCATGAATAAAAACAAGCAAAATAGAATGCACAGGATAAAACAAAAAAATATCAAGAACATCTTTTTCCAGGCTACAGTGTGAACAATTGCTCTTTATTAAAATAGGTTCATATCCTTTGATGACGTAAATAAATACAGGAATCAGCCCCATCCACAGTAGTATTTCTAAAGTAATTAGATTATTATTCAAATTCATTATTGTAAAATATAAGCGTTTACAAATAATCTATATGATTAACTAGATACTAATCTTTTTCACTGATGATCTAGTTAAATCAAATTCTTACATAAAAGAAAGTATGTAATGATATTAAGTATGTTAAATGTTCAGTAAATAAATAATAACAAGTTAAAAATAGCAACAATTTCTAAGGCAACTGAACACTTTAAATCAAATGCAATTATCCAGGCAAAAAATAAATATTCATTGAAACCTTTGATGCAAACATCCCTGAAATGCTAAGCAACTGAGGCATCCAGGCAGAGAAAGCATATGGAAAGGGGGCCCCGAGTGGCCGAGTGGTCTAAAGCCCTCTTCGTTACGGATCACTGCCATCTCACCTCTGTCTGCGGCGGTTCGAGTCTAAGATTCAGCCAATGTGAGTATGTGAGAAAGCTTGCCAGTAGCTTCTCGAGGGTCGGTGGTTCTTTCCGGGGTTTTCCCGGGTTCTTCCTCCACCATTAATACTGGCCGCCATGTATAGCCTATCGTGTGCTGAAAAATGGCGGTAAACCCCACAACAACAACAACACAAAGCATATGGAAACGAAAAGCAATTCTTAAGAGTGCAACAGTTCTTTTAGCTCCAGACTTCAGTCAATAATTTAAATTGCATGTTGATGCAAATGATGATGGTATTTGTGCAGTATTGATTCAAGAAGAATAAATGGTTTAGATCATCTAGTGTTTTATAATTCTAAAATTAATTAAGAACCAGAGAAATTATTTCACAATCGAGGAAGAATTGTTGTCGTTGATACTACATTTGCAAAACTATGAAGTGTTTATTTCTGCTCCTTCTCAGAATGGTGTCTTGATAAATTACAAACCACTTATTTTCATTCGCAAGATGAATCACAAAAATCAGAAATTAAGACGGTAGATTTTGATGTGGCTTGAGTACAATATTGATATCAGGCACATGTAAAAAGACGGTCTAGTACCATATGCCCCTTCACGTGTAACGTGAACATACATAGGTATTTTATTGTTTTGTGGACATTTCGTCATTCAAAATATTTCATCTGATGCAATATTTATCATATATATATATATACATATATATATATATATATATATATATATATATATATATATATATATATATATATATATATATATATATATATATATATACGTAGATAGATAGATAGATTAGATTAGATAGATTAGACAGATAGACTAGATAGATAGATTAGATAGATAGATTAGATAGATAGATTAGATAGATATATAGATAGATAGATAGATATATTAGATAGATTAGATTAGATAGATTATATAAATTAGATTAGATAGATTAGATAGATTATGTAGATTAGATAGATTAGATAGATAGATTAATAGATTAGATAGATTAGATAGATTATATAGATAGATTAGATAGATTAGATAGATATATTAGATAGATAGATTAGATGGATAGATTAGATAGATAGATAGATTAGAAAGATAGATAGATTAGATACATACATACATACATACATACATACATACATACATACATACATACATACATACATACATACATATATACATACATAGATACATACATACATACATACAAAGAGACTACCTGTTTTAAAGTCCATTTATGAAAATAAAACTTCATACGATACAAATCAAACATAAAAGGTCAATAACACAAAATCGATGCCTCTAACTAAAACCGAGAGTTTCTCTAATTGTTATTAGCTCATTTTGCTATTTCATCTTTTTTTGTTCGTGTTTTTCAAAAATTCGCATATCTTTTGTTTTCCCACCGTGACACTGATTTGTGGTCGCGTCTTCTCTGCTGCTGTAATGTGCGAGTAGTTAAATCATTAACATGTCAATAAGAAAATGTCGCACAAAGAGATTAACTCTAGAGCGACTATAGTCAATTAAGAAATAAATCCCTGTTCGTAATGCTGCCAAGCAGCAACAATAAGCTCGTCAAGAGTCTCAGGTGGAATTTGCAGAAGGTACAGGACAATTGTTATAGCCACTGAGACGGCTTATAAAGCACTTGAGTCATTGCCTGTTGATATTGCTGTCCGTCTTCAAGCAGTTCGACCACCACCCCAGCAACCTCCTCAACCATAACCTAAAGTTCAATCACAACCTCTGCCAAGAGTCAGAACTAACATTACAGATAAATTTAAGCCTGAAGGTATTGCCGCTATCAAAGATCAAAGCAAAATACTTAATATTGCTGCGTTTGGAAATCATGATAGAGATAAATATGTAAAATCCAAATATGTTAAAACTTTAAAGAATTCTGATTGGATTAGGGATGTATATCGCATCGCTACGAATACTCAACAATCGGATCTGATGATGATGTTAATAATGTTAACATTTTTATCCAGACAGTAGATGAGCAAAATAGACGATTAATTTTGGAAAGCGAATAAAAAGAAGAATAAATAAAGCTGCAACTTGAAAAGGCTAACGAAGAAGGGAAACAAGGAGAAAAAGAAATGAAGTCGAAACTTAAGGAGGTTGAACGAGAAAGGAAACAAAAAGAAAAATAAGATTTACAATTTGAAGAGTTTAGACGAACGAAGGAATAAAGTTCTTCACCAAGTGAGAACGAAGCAGAAGAAACAAAAGCAAAATAATCATTATACATAATGTAACACACTAATGTTGTACAGTATTCAATTAATAATCCAAGACAATTTACCGTACACAGAATTAACAGTAATTTTGGTCATATACGCGAAAATGTGACGCTGACCTGAGTGTTTCTTTTATTTTTTTAATTCATTATATGTTGTTTATAAGATACTATTATATCTCTGAGCTAACCTTGCCCAAAATATGTGTCAATGTTTAACCGACTTTTCTCGGAGCGAGAATCATTATTTTAAGCTGATACAAGAACATTGTTTAGCTGTAATACATGATAATTGTCGGATGTTTTATTGTGGTTGCGGTGATGTACGTTATAATTATAACTAAAATCATTCTAAGCAAATATTGTTTTGATTCTTTTCCGTGATTACTTTATACGTCTTAGATTGAAATAAAAATATTGTTTTGTTTTTTAAAACTAGCCATTCGTGCTATAAGATCTTGAAGCAGAATCGGTCGTTTTATTGTATTGTTCATATATTAATTTGGCTGGAGTCAATATATTCAAATTGTTTAATTCAATGTATCCTTCTATGGAAATAAAAAGGGCTCTAACAAAATATAACATTGTTGTAAATAGAGACATCGAATGCAAGTAAATATTCAAATACTGATTTAATTCTTGAATTGCATTATTGTGATCCAGTACAAGATTGTTGATGTATCACGATTATGCGTGTCACCAAAGGTTCATCAACACCTTGAGCGCTGGACTTAATTTGTAGTTCCACTAAAGTTTATTAAGAATTCTAATCATTAGGACATGTTTCTGCAATTCTAGGTTTATTGGGATTTAATTTGAAATAACATAATTTCTATTTGGTGAATTAGACAAAGCTTGGTGCTTGTTAATATTTTATATTGCTCGTTTTAAGTCAATAGAATCGTACCAATATTCATAATAATGAGCAGTCCTTAAAATATAATAGCAACGCTTCGCCATATGCTCATAGCCCAACACGAAACAATAACAAATGTTTTTCAAATTGTTTCCTTCTTTGAGAAAAACATCATGCATATGTAGATTCTTCATAGATAATTACTTAGATTTTTATAAAACTTTACAAGACCTCACTACCTTTACATAAAGTTAGAGGAAATAATAGTGCATGAATAATACCGTATGATTTGCATCTGTTAACTATATTGCAAAACTGCTGGCTTATTTTCATTTATGTTTATGTAATTGGTAAACCATTGTTGAGAAAAATAGCCAATGTCGGTTTCTGTCCCACGACAAGGCAATCTCAGTCATGTATCTCCATATTTCTCTCGGCAGAGCCTCGAGGGGAGAAAATTAATGTAACAGCTTGTCTGTGTCAATGTTTCTCTGCCCACACAAGAACTATCGCTTCAGAAACTATTCAGTTGATTGATTCATAGGCAGTGAACATCAAATATCTGTTTGACAGTGTATATCAATTTTCGAAGTAGTGTTTTGGCCTAATTGTGGTATCTAGCATTGTAACTTCGCTTGTTGGCGACCGCTGGATTGGGAAATCTCTTGCGTAAAACGTCATCTCGCGTGTTATTCGAGGCCAGGTCCTGGTTTACAAGGAGACTGCTCTGTTAGTAACAAAAATTTAAAACTCCTTAATGACACAAATGTGTATAACTTCCCACGTGAGTTCCTTTAAATACTTTTGCATACATACTGTAAAGACAGCATATTTTAATGCGTACCAGTATTGGCGTTAATGAAGCTTAACTGTGATTGGTTACGAAAACATATAATTTGGCCTATACATTTGAAGATATACTCCTTTATCTGTTTTCGACATCGCGAACCTTTACAAGGCGGCAGTTAGGAGCGCTCGGGTGTATATCCGCATGACTGTCACAGGATGAAGCCGGGTTGGGGACTGGATTAGGGAAGACACCAAAAGCAACTGCGTTTACAAGATGTTTATTTATAAACGCAATTTAAATATTAACAAATCTGAAACCATTATAAACAAAAAGATAAGGAAAATTAAAAAGTTCCTAACATGGAACTATCAACAACTAACTCAACGAGGAAAAAACTCTAAACATTAATTTAACGAATGGAATTTCAAAACAAACGTGAAATCCTATCACCGATCAACAAAATAAAAGTGACCTACACACCAATATAGAGTCTTGAATGTATCGTTCAAATAACGATTTAGAAAAGAATGTAATTACGACTGTATCTTTCAAATAACGATTTAGAAAAGAATGTAATTATGAATGTATCGTTCAAATAAAGATTTAAAAAGAAGGTAAATTTGAACGTATCGTTCATAAAACGATATTTAAAAGCAGTGTAAACTACGAACCTATCCATCGTTCACACAACGGTATTGCAATAGGAATGAACAACATTATAAACCTATCGATCGTTCAAATAACGATATAGCAATAGGAATGAATGAAATTATGAGCCTATCGATCGTTCACATAACGATATAGCAATACGTGTAATTATGAACCTATCGATCGTAAACCGATATTGAAATAGAAATGAATGAATGAAATGATGAACCTATCGATCGTTCATATAACGACATAATAGGAATGAATGAAATGATGAACCTATCGATCGTTCATATAACGACATAACAATAGGAATGAATGAAACGATGAAATGCAATTGTGGAAATAACTATCGTGGCGCCCATTTGACGACCAAGATGTTAACTCCGGTTCCACGCGCTCTAGTAAATGGCCAGAGAAGCACCCACGCATGGTTCGCTCCTCTCAGTCTGTTGAAGGATCCCTTACATCACAGACCCGTTGGTCGCAAAGCCCTGGTCCCTCGCAGCGAGAAAACCAGTCCACTCTTCCGATCCAACGTCACCAAAACACAGCGTATACGTCACAGGAAACCCCACAGAGTTCTGTGACTCCACATCAAACGATGTACAAGGCATAGCAGGCATGTATAAAGCAGCTCTACAGCTGGTGACTCCACATCAAACCATATACAAGGCATGGCATTTAGGCAGCTAAAATGATAACTAAACCGTGTAGTACATATGACACGGTTAAGTACTTCTGCATTGGTATATGTTGCGCATGCGCGCACATGAATTCATTACTCATTACATTAATCGTTTAATGCATGCAGCGTATAATTAAATTCAATTTGTCTATTCAGTTGCAACAAATAGCTAACTCGAACCAGACTATAGTATTTATAATATAGCGTTGTATAACCTAGGTATTGACTCTCTGTAGAATTTAGAATAAATGTTTCCTGCTCATTAGCTGCTGCATTCAATGAATATGTTTGCAGATACAAGTCTTTTTGAAACATTAATTAAGGTTCTAAAACATCTAAAGTATGAAAACAATTCAGTCATATAAACGAATAATAATAAAGAATTGTATTACCTCTACAGCTGGAGATTTGCTTCGGTAAAGGGGTAAGCTTCCTGACAAGACTTGGCGTAATGTAATTTGGTTATAGGGAATTTGCTCTATAAGTACACGAGCTGTAACAGATATGCTCAGTTAGGTACTTAGTTTCCCCGCTGCAGGCAATTTGTTCGTGCTGCATGGTCTTGAACTTGAACATGAAATCATTAGAAGATTTTATTATTGGGACGTATAAAGTGTTATTCGTGGATTATTCTTGGATGATTTTGGGATTTGATTATTAAAACCGTAAGTTCATATATTTTTTATTTTGACAGAATTTTTCCAGGGAAATAAATAATTATATATTTCAAAGCTTGTTGTTTTCTCTCTTTCTTGTGTTACTGTTTATTCGAGCCTATAAACGTAACATAAGATTCGATGTATGTATGTATGTATGTATGTATGTGTGTATGAAGGTATGTATGTATGTATGCATGCATGCATAAATGTATAAAGAGAGAAAAGTGAGAGACTTTAGTAGTTGTATAAATGTTTTAGGTGACTGATAATGTTATCAAAATCTAGACTGCAGTATCAGAAATTATTTTGAAAGATTTAATTTAATTTCTAAACTTTATATCTGCCGTGTGTTTTCAATATCCACACTTGAAATCAGTATTGTTTTGATGAATGCTAAATTGTGCCAACCGACGAAATTGTATGATCACAAAATCGTCAATTTTCTTCGAGACCTGGAAAATATTATTTGCCGCAGTGTTTAATAATTCTGTATATCTGTATGTCTACTTACAACTGCAACTCTGTGAATGCAATTTAACACCGTCCGTGTTAAGAGAGAGATAGAGAGGGTGAGTAGTTATTGGTAGCAACTTTTTTTAAATCGCTAAGTTTACTACTTTACTGTTTCATAATCAAATTTATGTTTCCATTCATTTTGGGTATTATCAATTTGCTCAATTTTTAATATTTTATTAGCACTTTTTACAACATACATTGCTGAATTATTGACCAGGATGTTGCAAATATTGTTTTCTATTCCCAGGATCCCACTGGTGCACCATGGTCAATTCAAGGGATGTATTCATCTAAAACCGAATATTCATCAAGGGCCTTGGAGCTATTTTCAACATGGCAGAAGCAATTTAGCATTGCTAAAAGTCTCAAGTATAATCTTGCCCTGGCAGTTACAGGGTGAGCATCTTTGTAATGGCGCGCTGGAGAGACTGTAGAATGAGCTGGCGAGATCGTAGGGCGAGCTAGAGAGATTATAGGGCACGTTGGAGAGATCGAAAGGTGATCTAAGAAAGGTGAACGTGAAAGATCATAGTTGAACTTGAGAGATGGTACAGCGATTTAGAGAGATCATACTTCGAGCTGGAGAATGCGTGCTACAGTGATCAAAATGGAGATGGAGAGATCTTACTGTAAGTTTGACGGATCGTAGGACAAGATGGACAAATCGTATGTGAGCTGGTAAGAACGACCTGGAGAAGGTGAATAGGTCTATGCGATATTTAAGGGGACAAACTTGAGTAATTAATTGTATCTTGGAACGAAATTATATATAATACAGTCAGGAAACTGTATATCAATTTCTTCAAAACCTATTGGCAACTGACTTTCTCATCTCATATATTTTCATTTAGTACTGTTGTACTAATCGTGGTCTTAAAATATATCACGGAACGGAATAGCAACCAATAATTTAAGTAAAGTCAGCAACCACTATGTTTCCTACATTACAAAATGAAAATTCAAAACATATAATACAGTGAATCAAATTCCAAATAATCATACATGTTTTATTAAAATTCCAAACATATAGAATGTTCAGAACCAGTTTCAATAGATTTGAATGTCCTTACATAAAAGTGATACAATCTAAAGTTAAATATACAACATATAACACATAACTCACTATAAAATTAGCGGTCACGTTTAAAACAGTATGGGCAGCTAAGTAAACCTACACTAGAGATACATGAATTGTTCAGTTCCAAATAAAATATGTGTAACCCCCAATGATGTTCAAGAACGCTGATAAAACTTCTCAACTTTACAAGACTCTATAGCCTCTCTACAACAAGTTATCAACCATTCCCGTATTGTACTGCCAGTTGGCTTAACAAGTATTGATTGGTGAATCGGACGTTAATTTTATCTCGTTCTTTTGTCGTTTTCATAGCTTTTGCATGTTGTTTGGACAGGTTTTTCTCCTTTCTGAGCAATGCCTGGAACGTAAATCAAAGGTCTTCTAATTTTACTTGGCATTTTCTAACTTGTTCTCATGTCTATCTTATCAAATTAATGTGTGTGTTTCAACACATCAGTAGCTTAGAGAAAGAATTATGTGTCATCGCTGAGCAGGTTTTCAACTTTGCGTCGGGATTTGATGAAATTTATTATTTAACTCAGCTCTCGTTTTCATTTGAATAAATACATCAATCTATCATCACGTGAGAGCTTATGTAATACCTGACATCATATGGATCGTTTGATGTTTGTTAAAGAACATCAATCTGCCTCTCAGTTTTCATCAATATCTGTATTAGTGTTATTCGTATTATCAAGATTTAACATGTAATTTAACAGAGATTCATCCTTTAATGTACAACGATACATCATCAGTTTTCAATTTTTCCTACCTCAGTGCATGTGTTATCAATTGATTTTCGTTAATAAAATGTAGTAGTAATTATACTAACAATTTCATCATCAACCGCATCTATCCGTGTAGGTGGAATTGTATTTTTCGCTTATTCCTTTTAAACTAGTCCATTTGTTTCCTGTCAAAATAACGCGGAGATACATTTCTTTATGATTTTGAGGTAAGATTCAGGAGGAACAATATCGTATCACCAGTAATGTGTCTCTTTCCTTTACGTACTCCTAAGATACATTTAACATCATTGATAATATATATAATATATATGGATATATTATAATGTATTCATTCTATCCGAAAAATAACGTTTGCCAACAGTGCAGGACACAATACAATCTCTTTGATCAATTTGATAGTTTACATATCGTAATTCAACAACCTGAGCGCTTTCATTTCTTAATTGTTGTCATGGTGATTAAACATGAAAATTGTTCCACGTTTTTAGTTTAGATTCCTTCGTATGACACAACTTGATCAATTTCAAATTTTATTTTCATGATGCTTAGTTTAGAGTGAATAAGAATCTGATCGTTAACCGCGATGTTCATTTTTCAAACTATTGGCATGCATTTATTTGAGAGATGCTATAATTTTTTTCTTTTGGTTAGTCACCTTTATCGTTAAACGGAATGTTATTTATTATACCTGATTAAAATAAATTACCACTTTGTAGCGAATCAACTGCAAACAGTTTCATTTAGTAACTGCATTTGCTTAACTTAAAATAAAATTCGGACATTATCGTTGAGGCGTCACGTTAAAATCCGGCTTGTCCTGTGATACACCTGTAACTCTACTCCTAATATGGTTCAACATGGCATGTAGTAAAAATGGTAGGCTGTCGTTGTGTGCTAGGTCACGTGTGTGATTTTGTGATTTTTGCCATATGGAGATCCGGTGAAGATTTACACAGTATCCAGTTGTCTTTATATTTTATAATAATTGCAGAGGTAGCCTACAGCTTCAATGTTGAAACATGGCATAAGAATTCTAAGAATTTAATAATAATTAACTAATTCGTCATTTTTCTTTAGGCGATTTTGTGAAGATAATATTAGAAAAATAGATTCATATCCAACAAAGTATGGATTGATATTGAGGTATGATGTTTACATGTTTCTCATGCATAGTATATATTATGTTACGATTCTATGATCTATATAATTAAGCAACACAAAGCTGAGTAAAATCAAGAAATCAAAGTTACAAGGTGAGAATTTTTGTAAGAGCAACGTATAGTATTGTGAATTAGATCTTAAATAATCATAAATGTTATATCACAAGTCCAACAGTATAGACTGTTCCAAATGAATTCCAATAATTTATGTGCTGATATACTAATAGTCTCGAATACATTGATGTACCGATAGTTTTCTTTGATCACAATTATATAATCCAAAATATGTTTGAATGAATTCACAATAATCCAAAAATAGTGTATACATCAAAAAAGTTTCACTTTCTATTTCCAATCAATAGTTTTCAAATAAATGATTCCTCTCAAATTATATCTGAGCACAGATAAAATGATTGGACAGATGGTTTTTAAGATAAGAATGAATAAATATTTTACCACAGCCTTATATAAATAACCTAAGACAACACAAAATCACCAGTGTATGACTCACATGGTTGCTTCCAGAATATTCTCAGTTTGTAAGAAAACATCTAGACCTTGAACTCAAATACCAGTAAGCAATGTATGTTTAACAAACAGATATGAAACCAAACACAAAAACAGTCCCGTAGGCCAAACCACTACCCTCAATTATAGATCAAAGTTGAACCTTAAATTACAAATTAAATGTACACGAAGATATAAAGATATATAGACTAATAAATCTAACTACTGTCCAATTTCGGAAACCCCAGAATTGCCAATTAGGGCTGTATACAATCTAATGTCACATACATGTTTGTTTGTTAAACATACATTGCTAACTGATATTTGAGTTCAGGAACGATCGGTCTTTTTATACAAAAGCATGACCTCGATAAAAATCAACCATTTTACTCCAAGAATAAAATAAAAATCGAAACTTGTTTACTTATCTCAGCGATCTCTGAATCAACGTCGGGAACTAAGTCAAAAATAGAAACAGTGTTTCTATTATTAGGTATTTATGAAAAGAGTCAGGTCAAACTGAATTTTCTAGAAAATATCAACTTCCTAGTGAACAAAATTACATTACATTGACATGTAATGAACATAAAAATAAAATTTAAAACTTACAGACAATTTAATTGAATCAAATATAACTTAAATCAAATATACATAATAAAACTAAAAATAATAGATAGATAGATAGATACATATATAGATAGATATTGAACAATTCTTTTAAGCACATACTTTTGTTTCTTTAATTTACAGGCAAACACTTAGTGAAACTTTTGTGGGTATGTATCAGATTGCCTTGCCTTATTAATTTTGTAACACTATATATTTATACATTTCAAAGCTCAGATATAGTATATATTCCTTAAATAGGCAATGATATATTTCATACATTCTGTTCTGCAAACGTATTTTGTTAACAAAATTGTTCCACCACAACATAGTTTAAGTGTGCATCTCTCTCTCTCTCTCTCTCTCTCTCTCTCTCTCTCTCCAGTGTCACTCATCTCTACTTGTGGACATGAATTAACCATACTAACCTCATACTGACCTGATTATATACCTTGCTGGTGTGAATTGTACCCTGACGTCACTCTAATTGCTTTGAAACAATACATTTCACAGATTGATGTCCTGTAAGAGACCAAACAAAAATAAATCAAGCAATAAATAAAGAAATTATATGAGCTTAACAAATACATAAGGTCGATTTGATGTCAGCGTGATTATGTGGTAATGCATGGCATAGGTCAGTTGCGTTTTTGGGATAATGGACTGCAGTTGTCGTACAAAATGTATACATTTAAATGATTTCTTTGATGTGAATCAGCCCAGCCACGACCACGTGAATTTGATCAATCTATTTAAATTAATTGATATTACATGGACCAATAAATCATGAACTTTTCTTTTTAAATTCCGGTTCTATTCAGAGACATTATTGTGTTCAAACGAAGATGGGTGCTTTGTTTGAGAGAAAAATGAATTTTCGAGTGTTACATTACTGCTCCCATCAAATGTTGTGGCGAACACTCGTTAAAGTGTCGGACTCGCGACCAGAATGGGTTGGGTTCAGATGCTGCTGAGACCAGGCGAACCCTTGCTTTGTCCCTAGAAAGGCACATTGACCTAATTTATTCGCCAGGAATGCATCTTTCTTGCATTGATGAGCAGCTAAATATCAAGCAAGCAAAATGTTCAAATAACCTCCATAAAGACTTTCATTGGGCATCTAATGGGTATGGTAGGATAGGTTGAAATATTAGATTTGAATGAACGTAATGGAGCCATGAATACCCATTTCTAGGACAGCTCCTATTCTGCCGGTAAATATGGAAATATTAACAAAATACCATGTTGTACAATATTAAGTTTACAGATACTTTATGACCAGATATTTTGATTGAATAATCAGGTACTGCAGGAAGAACGTGGCTTTCGGCTCTGTGTTTCGCGGATAGCCATTATCATGCTTCCATTATCGAAGATAGAGAAAACTTCCTTGCAATTGATGCTGTTCACGAGCTGGGACATTTGTAAGTTATATGTGCAAGACTGCTACACTGATTTTATCAAATCTTATATTTTGCATAAGAGAAAAATGTTACTGTTCTATATGTTGCGAAAAAATTGATTTCTGTCACTCGAATTCAGAACCATGATGCTTCATTCTCAAAACCCTTGGATCTCACAAATAATTTTATAGTTTGGAAATATTTCAAGCTTTACACTCGATATTAGACATGAAACCAAAAGTAAATATTAGTCATAGAACGTTCACATTCTCTAATGACAGGTTATGTTATATATCTGAAATGTTTGAGATTTTGCTCTTTTGTATTTTTTAATTGTATATTGATTACATACTTTCAGCCAGTAATCCAAATCATTAAATATAGAGAGAGATTGCCGTTCTTTTATTTCTGCTGCAGCTAATGTATAGTTTCATATAAGAGATATTACATAAAACCTGCAGAAAAATGCCTGTCACTACCTTGATTTAATTAAAAACTAAATAAGTATGGTATAATTGAAGACCATAGATTATTCCTAACAAATTCGTAAAGAAAATGTATTCTGATGAGTGAATATTTCCTCTATGACAAATTATTGATATCACATCAGACGCAGGAACAAAAACACAATGTGGTAGATTTACACCAGGCCATAATTTCACTTCTTGGGTTTTAGGGTCATTTTCAAACCTTTGTTACAGTTGTTGCTGAACAAAAAAAAAGACGAATCAATTTTGTCATGATGAATTCCAAATTTTAAGAGCGATAGATACAAATATTAATTTAGGTGCTGACTCGAGAGACCCTAAAGTGAATGCAAAGTAGTTTAGTATGTTGAAAATAATAAATATATTATAGGTTCTATAATTTATATTATATAATATATTAATTATGAGAAAAACACTTGAATGTAAAATTCATTTTTTTGAAATACATTTACGATTGAACAATCATTTTTATGTATACATAAATAATTCTTTAATGAAAATGAACTAAATATATTGGTATTTTTTCTCAAATTTTAAATGAGGAGTGTTTTATAGAGTTATTAATTTCATATCATGAACAGCATAACTTTCTTTAGTCAATCAAACATGGACACATTTTAAAATTAATAAAATTACCTTCCAGTTTAGCTATTAATTGCAGTTGATATTAAATTATCCATTCCTTTTCAATTTTCCTTATTTCATGTCATAAAGAACATGAATTATAAACTCATGTGAAGGCTTTACGGATATTGTAAGTCAACATTTAATATTAATAAATACGATAATCATCTGCAATATTATCAATGATAACCATAATGATGCCTATGAATTAAAGTATCATTGGCTGATGAGGTTTCAAAGTTTCTAGAACAATTCAGTAATGTCTCATTGGTTGCATCATGTCATTTGAATATGCATGTTCCTGCAAATATTAGTAGCGCTATCTGTCACGTGGGATATATTGTGAAATAAGAATCGCAGTATTAGGTGTATCTATAGAGAGAACTAAACAATCAGGTTCATTTCGATTTTAGCGTCATCCTCATTTCTTGTGTTCGTCTTGTAAGTCTGTAGACGTGTCTTATGTTATGCTTAGTTTTCATTTGTGAAGAAAGTTTTTGTTTTGACTTTTCTGTTGAAATAGGAAATGCTCATTATTTGTAATCTGATAATATTTTGGAACTGCTGTGAATTATATTAAACAGTTCTGGACGACGTCATCTTGAAAACGCCACGATTCTTGGTTGACCAGTACATTTCCGATTTTGAAATTGTAACATAACTTTTCATTTATTGAAGGCTTTCTTAGAATCTTATCAAGACTATTCATTTTATAATACTGTGCGGTCCCCCTCAAAGTTTTGAAATTAGCTAATATAATATTTAAGCATTTAATCAACAGTTTTCAATGCATAACTTTCATTCTTTATTTTTGATTTTTAAAAAATCATTATCTGGATAATGGTTTCCTTCGTCTTAATGTGTCTTACTGTGACTTTATATCTCCATCGGCATATATTCTGAAGACAAAAAAATATTCTAGATTTATCTTTAAAGTATTTATAATGTTTTGAGTTTTAATTTCCTTTTGAAATCATCTTCATTTTCAGGATGCTTATCTTGTATAATTCTAATAATATTCATTTTTAAACTGTGCTGTATTTAATTCCAAATAGTATGCATCCCACTTCTAATTACGTATTTCAAGTTAATTTAATTTCTGTTGAAAACATTGACATATGTCAGTATCAACAGATTCTTTACCTACTAGAGATCTTCAAAAACGTTGCTGAGGTCATTATATATTTAAATAATGACATACCTATTGTATGATTTATATTGTACACGTAGTGCACATGTCTATAGCATGCTTAATTATATGTTTGCATCTTTACATAAACTACGGATATTGTTCGAATCACAAGTACATTCCTCCCTAAAGTAAATAACGCTAGTATTTTCCAGGTTCCCAATATGTTTGGCTATGATTGTCAATTAAGCATTATAGGTGTCATTACTAATATTTCATCTCGTATATAATTATCATTCTTTTCACATCTAAATATATCTAACCATTATAATTCCCTTCTTAAATGTTTATTTTATCATCAGTCAAAAAGGTTACAAGCTAAATCAATTTAAATCCAGAATAGCACACATAAATCTTCTTCACTCTGGAATCATTTTGTTACATGTTTTAGACATTTCACAAGTTACGTAGAATCCATCCAAAACCCAACTAAAATTTATTTGAATCATTCCACATATTGATATTAAATGCCCTCTAGAACATTATCCTGAATTTTATCTCATTTAAAGCATTTAAATCCCCTCACAAACATGCAATTAATTTTTTATTTATGTTAAATTTTTTTAATACATGCGACTCCCGTCTAGAAAACAACTCAGATTCAGTTTCAAATTGACGCAAATCCACTCTAAACCTCAGTTTGAAATCATTTTATGGTCATTTTATATGAATTTAAATCAACAGTAATGGAAAATCTGTTTGACTCATATTACATTAATTTAAATCCTTTTCAGAATTTACAAATATCGTTGCCGTAGGGCCATGAATCAATATTTAACAAACCAATAAATCGTATAAGTTTGTTCGCATGCGCCCGTTTACGATCGCTCTTGTGATTCATGTCTTTTGACATGCAAGGTGTGAAAATAGTAAAACTTGTCGAAGATATTGTTCCAGTTCAACGGACACATTAGAAATATCAAATTGTTATTTTAAAAGTGTCATGCTTACATCGGAATTGCAGATACGGGGACTAATAAAATAATTATGTATCCGACTATTACCTTTTGACATATGATTTTGGCTAATATATTTAGTTCTCAGCACGGCGTATGCTGAATATTTATAAATGCATGTACAGAGAAATATGTTCTGTAAAGAACGTGTGAATGAGAGTTATGTTGAGTATCGTTTAGTCCAATATGTACTCTTCAATTAGTGATAATGATGGGATTTTGGGTCATTTTCTAAAGAATTAATAGCTTTATTTCAAATAGGACATCGAAAACTTGAGATGCGGAAAACCATAATCTATCACGCATTTTGTTCTTCCAGTAATTAATATCACAGGCATGAGGAACATTTTATTTATCTACTGATTTATTCATTTCAGCCTTTCAGCAACGCATGATCCAACATCTGGTCTTTGTTCGAATGGATACATAATGGCCAAATCCTATCGTACGTCAACAGGAATAAACCAACATAAATTTTCCTCATGCAGCTTAACTAACATTATAGAGTTCCTGCTTAACATGGGGTAATTAATTTTCTTTAATGTATGTGTTGCACATTTTATTGCAAGTGCATACAATGTAACAATGAACTATTTATTTGAGGATTCAACAAAGAATATTTACCATGCGAAGGTAAATTAGTAAAATGAGTATTTGCGAAAGATTTCACAAAACGAATACATTTTCCATATCATCTTTATTGTGGTAAGCTAATCACTCAAAGAAATGATAATTGGTAATATTTGTATTCTAGATCAATGGTTAACTTACACGTGTTCCGAATCTAAAATATATATTAACTAATTGAAGAATTTGAAAATGTTGTCTGGGGATTTGATTTCAATAGCAAACGAATAATAGAAAAGAGCAACGACAAAAACGGCTGATTACATTAAAATGCCAAACAAATAACGCAACACTAAATGTTATGTGGTTATTCTTACAAGCGATATGCACATTATTTTTTTTAAAAATTGATCTTGTTCTGAAGGTTTTTAAAGAAAGAATTTTGAGTCAATTCGAAAATTACTTCATTAAAATTAAATTTTAACATGTCATATGTCATACGTTTGTTCGAGTCGTGGTTGCAATATATGCATGTATATATGCATCTATGTATGTATGTATATGTATGAATGTAAGTATGTATGCACGTACGTACGTACGGATGGATGGATGGATGCATGTTTGTATGTATGGATGGAGGATGGATGTAACAACATGACTAAAACATTTAAGTTGAATCCTTTTCTAGACCTTCTAGATGCACTCTTCGTCATTCCTTCACCGATGAAGAGTACATGGCAACTGGATCAGAACTTGAAGCATTGGAATTGCTCAGTTTGGATGAACAATGTCAAGTCTACTTTGGACTTACATCATACGCATGTAAAAAGGTATATCCGATTTACTTTCCTAAACGAGCTACACTGTTTTATCTTCTGTTGTACATTAGCGCCACTTGATCTTAATAATGTATTGGGTGTCTTGTTTCTTTTCTTTTTCTCTTACTTTCTTTGTTGTTTCTTTCATTGCATCTTTTTTCTGCCTCTCCCTCTATAATCCATCATTTCATTTTATTTATATTACTCTCCTTCCTCCATGTCTTTTCAATCCTTATTAATATGTTCCTTCTTCTTTGATTCTTGGTCTTTTTTGGTCTTTTTTAAAAAACCTGTTCTTGTTTTTGATAAGTATGATGATGAAATCTCCACTTATCCCAGCAGGATGAAAGATATATAGATTCTGAATACCATAATATTATTAATTATTATAATTGTTGAATTTAAGTTTGCAGTTGACAAAATAATGCATATGATAAAATTCTCCGTACATGCTTAAAAGATCTGAATCTTATTTGTATAGTGACACCATTAAACAGAGTTATCAAAGTTGTTAATATATTTAAAACAGACAACGCATTTTTAAAATGTATTTGACACACAATTTATAAAACGAAAAAATATAATACATCTTTCAAAAATCCTTATCGATCACGGTGATGATTATCAAAAATTTTCAACATTTCAGTAACGTACTCCATTGGATCAAAGTGTCTTGATATGCAAAAAATGTTATTCACGTATCATCAATACCTTCAGATATCTGCAATCTTGAAAGTTGTAAGAACTCCAGATCAGATTTAGGTTTGTTTCTTACTCCGTTGGTGAGGCCTGAGAAATGACGGCTGTTATAGATTAAGGTCATGTTTCAACACATAATACTCCAGTATATTTTGTGACAGGAAAAGAAAAACAGAAACCCAGACTAAACCGTTGGCCAGACTAATTCTACAACGCATGTGTCTGTAAAGGCAAGCGTCTTTAATCACTAAGCCACAACGGGACCCGAATGAATGACGGAAACACTTTATAAGCCAACATAATACTTAATTAACCTGCAGATATACAATTTATTGTTTCCTGTCGATTTATTTGTCATATCTTTTTTCTTTATTACTTTCTTTCTTTCATTCATTCTACTCCTCTATAAGCTATTAATCTCATAGGATGAGGAATACAAGGAAAAGGTTTTGGCCATGAATGACTAAAAATAATAAGTAAGAATGGACATATTCGTATAATGTGCTACCAGTGCTCAAACGTGGGACCAAAACAGGGAAAACATGTTATTTCCCGCATATTAAGTCTAGGATATGTATAATTAAGTTAATATATGACGACTTTAATCCATAGGCAATAGCTAGGCTGACATTTGATGCATCGTAACATCGATCCATAGCCACCATGTCGCTTTCTGAATCAGCTTTAACCACACAAGCAATGTCCATTGATACAGCTCTTTTACATCCTACAATAAATTATATGTGTAATTTTACAATGGTAAATACCATAATCAAAGGTCAAAAAAATACCAAATCATGACATGTGTGATTACGAACAATAATGTTTATTCCCCTAAGCATTCAAACTTACGGACATTCCCTAAATATATGCATTTACCTACCTAAACATGCAAATTGTAATTACACCAAGATAAATGTTAACACTGCTTACACATTTGAATTACACGGAGATGCTGACATTCACTGAATCTGTCTTAATGAAACAATGCTTGATCAGTGCTCATTTTCTAATATTCAAAATCCTGTTGTTTTCGAAAGTAATGAAATATTTCAAACTGGCCGCTAAGAATCATATTGATCCGATTTTCAAGCATGACACTACAATGTTGCAATACATTCTAATGAAAGTGCGAGTTGCGACAATGAATAGGATTATGAGCCTAATAGTAACATCACATAAATAAAAAGACGTAGCTTTGTTTCGAATACATTTGCAATACTTCAATCCACAGGAATATGATATGTGTACCAAGGGAATATTATGCCAGACGTCAAACAATTGCAATGGAACCATTAGTATGGTGTTAGATCATTCACCGTGTCAGGAACCATCCAATAAGGTCAGTGCAATCATATTGCGTTTCTAATCCTGCGTGTTCAAATCTAGCCTTACCAATCTGTGAAATATTGTCTCATGTAATCTTTATCAGAAAAGGAAAAACGATAGTAGCACGCGGTTATCATTTTTAATAGAAGGCAAACGTATTTAACTAAGTTGAAAGGGATAGCAGTATTGTCATAATAATTTGAAAAAGCATTCAGAATTTACAAAACAAAGGACATTTTAGCCAGCAAAAGCAGAGGAATTTTTAACGCCCCCCCCCCCCCAAAAAAAAAATGCTGTAAGTATGTTAGACTTTAAGGAAAAAGATTAAAAAAAGTATTTAATGTTAGTTCAAATGATTTATACAAGAAAACTGTGCATTCTATGTATGGGGAGGGGTCGATTTATTAGATTTTAAAACTAAAGAAGTTGACAATTTACTGTTTTATTATATAAATTTAATTTAATTGTTAGTCGTTAGTTTTCATTTTAATTTCATTACATGTTATTGTAATGTAACATTGTTTGCTGGACTTGACCTTGTCCAAAATTGAGGTCATTTCTGCTTGATCTGATTGACTTTTTTATTTGTTTAACTTGATTTATGTAAACAACCAAAAAAATCTTCATTATTCTATAGTTGTATGAGATTATTAACATAATTATTATTCAGGTAAACAAGAAGTGGTAAATATATTGATCAGGATCAGGGTTTAGGATACTCCTAAGTGAATTTTATAAGCTATTGTGTTGTACATAAACAAGGACCATTAGATCATTCTAAAAGATTATTTTCAACTAGGTTATGGTTGGTTTAGAAAATGCTAATTGTGACCTGAGGTCAAGCAGAGAACTACATTATCTTATGACTATGAGGATTTTACCAGCGGTGCTTTAAAATAGAGTACGTTAAGATGTATTATGTTGTGACCAATTTCGGCTGAATTTTATTTTCTTCAAATTCTTGAAGTCAAGTGATTATTTTCTCTATGAATATAAAAGTGCTCTGAAAATATTATGGATAAAAAAATTTATTGGAATGTATACTGAATTCAAACCTGGACTAATATTTATTTGATTCAATAAGAGACTGTTGACACATCATCACTTCACATACCATAACAGACACATCATCGCCTTCAATTTTAAATCTATTCTGGACTTTTTGTTACTAAGTTTGGTGTCTTTATGTTTATATTTTTTATTTAATTCGCAATATCACAAGTACTTGTTATCATTCTTTACTTTGTATTCTTTGTTAATATATTATTTGTTAAATTTTACAAAGCTTGTTGTCTTCAAACTTTTCTGTTACTTTTCTTGAGAGCATGGATTCGTAATAGAATATCAGGGGCTCACGCGGGATACGAATTTTGCTAAAATGTTTCAGAAAACATTGTTTTTGAAATTTAAATTCATCTAGTTTCGAAATTTTATAAATCCCAAGTATTATATCACATTTTAGAAATATTTAGTGAGATCAGCAAGCTTTTTTTGCAACGCCATCAAAAGTGGACATCTTTATTTCAGATCATAAAGAGCAGAAGTTAGACTCCTTGAAAAAAAGATGAACTGTTTCAACTTACCAAAAAATATGATCTATCTGAGGCAAAAGATTTTTTATCCAAGCAAGAAATAAAAAATATTTTGGTCCAATGTTTGGGGATAAAGACTTGTGGGATACAATAGCTCTAGTTTCGATTAGTGAGTCGAGTCTTTATCAGACAAAAACATTAAAAAAAGAAAGAAAAACTAAAATATAGATGGAAGTAGAGTTAAGAAAGCATGCACTTCAGAAGATAAAGAAGACAGAAAAAATCGTGGAGAAACAAGTAAATTGGATAAAGAGGAACGAGAGAGCTGAATGCATATGTAGAAAGAGAAAAGACATGTCTATAGAGATATTAAGATTTATATTGATGAGCATAAAATCGAAAACTGGTAAATTGCTGTACGTACTGCAGAAGAATATTTATTACCTCGTAACGTATTTTTGTAAAGAAGTCTTTCACTCACCCATCGTCTGGAAGGAGAGTATTTCAGCCTAATAAAGCCTAAAGATTCTTGGACTCATTCCTTAACATCAAACAATAGTAAATGAATGCCTTCATCCCTATATTTATCTGTATCGATACAATATAACCGAATCATATTTTTCAAAGTTTGATCAAATCTTACTAAAGCCCCTTGGTTCTCAAGCTGCTAGCAGAAGATTTGAATTGTTATATGCCTAATTCTTACATAACTTTCTGGAATATTCCAGACATAAAGTTTAACCCTTGTACAGTTTGGAGAGATTTGGGAAGGCCAAATTGAGTAAAAAGCATTATCAAAGCTTTTACTTTTGTTTTAGATATAATCTTCCTCAAAGGAATATTCTATGGCAATGTTGGTGACGCACACATCATGGTCAACAAGTATTGGTTGTCTGACAGTACAAAGCAACTGATAAGATTTGTGGGAATGAATGTATACTGTCGGAAAAGTTGTTCCAATTGTTCCGTAATTGCTCAACCCTGGCACGTTTATTGAGCAAGAAAACCAAGTTTCAAATGTCAGGAGGATTTTGATAAGTTAAAAGCCATACTTAAGAGTGTACAAAATTTCAGTCAATCATTTAAAATGTCTGTCTGTTTGTCTGGTGTATACTATCGACATTGTTCCTGCAGATGTACGAAATATTCTAGGCATTCAAGACTAGTTGAAAGAAGTTGGTATAAAATAAAGTTTTGTAACACAGTGTTCCAGCTGATTATTATGTAATGTTTCATGCTTCCAAAATTGTCACTGTGTTGCATGATGTACCGTGGCATTTCTTTGTTTTACATATTTCACTCTATTGCCAGTAAGAGTGTCCCAAAAAAAAAATTATATATATATATATATATATATATATATATATATATATATATATATATATATATATATATATATATATATATATATATATATATATATATATATATATATATATATATATATATATATATATATATGAATAATTTAAATTAGTTAAAGTTTATCTGCCATTATCACGTGATTTGTAAACAGTTCAGATATAAATTTATATATATCACCTTTCTTAATAGTTTCATTTAAATTCATCCTGAATGTAAATATATGATCAATGATTATTATTTCCCATTTTAATATCATTCACATATACAAAGTACCAAGCCTCTTACAGTAATTGTCTCAGTAAAATCTAATTTAGTTCAGTATATACTTTTACATGGTCTCCTCTATTAGGGCGTTAGATATAATTCAATCAAATGGTTAACAAAAATACAATATAAACGAGAAGCCTAATGCTGATAAATAAAGAATATTAATTTTTTAAAAAATTAAAAAGTATTTGATGACACATAACAACCAGTGGAACCTCTCCTGTCGATCTAGCAATGGTTCATCGTGCACTGTACAATGAAAGATTGCGCATTTGTATGATTGCGCCTTAATTATGTCAGAAATGCTTTATTCAAACGAAATTCTTTTTTGTATTGTTCAACCATTGTTTAACATTTTGTGCCAACATTTTCGAATATACGGACTTACTGATCATTTAACATACCTGTATTTCAGAATGCATTAACGAAGCCGATAATGAGGTTGGGGTGGATAGACCTAGGTTGATAATTGAATATATACCTATTTATTGAACGCAAATTTTGAAATTATATATATAAATCTGGGTAGGTCAGGAATAGATATTAGTCAACATGCAATCCGTACTCATAGATCTAGATGTTAAATGACTGACCTTTTGAAACAAAAATTGTTAGATTTATATACCTGGTAAATATGCAATGTTAGCAATACAAAATTTGCCATGCTGCAAGGTAAACACTGTACTAGAATAATCTGTCACAGTTAAACAGGTGATATAACGGATCTTTTAAACACAACTCACTTTCGAAGTTATAATATTAATTTCGTTTCTCACATTTCAGACATTGATGAAGTTTTTATTTTAAACAATATTAAGTTTTATAAAATTTTATAAACGGAAAGCACCGATTATTGCAGACAGACCACCAATGAGCACAATGCACCAAAACAGTTCCAAAATTCTGAAACATGAAAGATCATATGTCCATCCGTTAGCAAATATATAAATTGCTATCAAAAATGTTTGCTCCATACATGTTTCATATTAAGTAATTCAGCATATACCGGTTTAAGGTGCAATTTTTATTTTGAAGTGTCCATGATTTATTCTTATATTTATTCACAACTTTAATTCGAGTATGAATCAATCTAAAGAGTCGAGGACCTTTTAGAACTGCTGCTTAAAGACCTACAATTCATGAGTATATCACAATACCAGTCAAGAATCTCCGAGACCTTTCACAAACATACATCTAGTGTCCATTAGTCTGCTTGCATGGATATATTGTATTGCTATAATGTGTAGCTGGTCTTGATGGATCTACTGGTAACAAATTTAAAAAAAGGAAAAGCTATTACTATCAATGCATCATTCTTGCCAACTGGAATACAGTAATATCGAATTTTCCAGTTCAATGTTATAAACATAAAACTATTTCAACCCTTTACGCTTTGCAGGTGCAACAATTTAACCATAAAAACAGGTATCATACAACGATTTTAAACTAATATATTCATATATTACCAAAATCTCACTCATGCAAACACTGATAATCACAAGAGTATATCTTTGGTTTATGAACAATGATAAAATTAAGCAAGTGTTTTTGTTTTTCCAAAGAATTGTTTTGTTTTATTTCCTTTGCACCAATGCGTGCTAATACTTGCCAGCAAAAACATCTGACCAAGAAGTCTCCAAAAATTGCATCATGGTAGACAACTTTACCGATCTACATTTAACATGAAGTTCTTATTCTTCACTTGCCTTATTAGAGACAATTTCTCTGTCTCACGCCTTTCTTATTCATTTTGTAAGGTCTTGGAAACATGGTCAGTGTAGTGAAGATACTTGATACTTTACCGTACAACAAAAAGTCGTCTGAGATAAATAGTCAGAACCTTTGTCCCTTTAATGGAATTAAAAGTAAACAGTGGCAAAACTGGTCCCAAAGACACCATTTTAGTAAATCTAGCAAACACTTTTACTAGTAAACCCTATATGAAGATGCTTATTTTAACGATTGTGCCTAGTCTTAAATATGTAGACACTTGTATGCAGTGCCTATAAAAAAGCGCCAGCATACGTAACGACATGTGATCTCACGTCCAAATCGCCTGAAGAATGACATCGTGTGCAATGTTAAATATGTAGTAGATTTTAAAAGTAAATATACTGTTTGTTGATAGCTAATGATCCATAGAATACGAAATCCCTACATCAAGAATAGGCCCTTTTACGTTGTCTTGTGTTACAGCTGTCTGATGCAACAGGACGCCTGTGTTGTAGATTTACGACAGGCTTTATTTAGCCTAATATATCGAGAGGTTTTATCTGATTTAATTTGTCCATATCATTTTCTCTCACGTGACTCTCAGCAGTATTTATGAACTTTTATCATGATTGTTCTTTATAATATAAATCAGAGACAAGTGATCGCATCCACGTCATATCATTATGTTCAATGTCTCACACACTTCATAGCGCTTCGGTACACATACGCTAAATGTGACTTCATATTAAGTCATCATGTAATAAAACGTGACGTCATTTCCAGCTGTGCACTAAGCGTTCATTTGACAAATGTAATATATGCCATCAATAGTGACTGATGCGGCTGAATGTTATAAATACCGATATGTCAAAAACTTAGAAATTATGATGTTTACCCGCGGGACAGCTGTAGACAAATAAATATTTGAAATACCCATAAAAGTCACCGATGACATACCTTAACAAATACAGAACTCCAACAAAATTTAATTAAGAAAGCAAGTGGATGGCCCTTTAACAGCTTCAAGACATAACTCATTTTCTATACTCAGTGTTCCCTTTTTTAAAAAAATTGATAATACAGCCAGGTCTTGCTTTTAGCGTTGACGACACATACCATATAGCATCGCTTAAATGACAATTTAAGAACAATTAATTGCCACAATCGCGTGACGTTAATGCGTTATAACATATACACGTATCTGAAATATTTATAATGATCGAGCCCCAATTCATTTCCCACAGAATTTAATTTTAATATATTTTTTAAAATAAAAGCAGTTTCTTTATTAAATTTGCATACAAACCACACATGCTTCAATTTATCAAAGTAAGATAAATCTTGAAAACTTGGTTTGCAGCATTTTGTTCTGCTTCATTCTGCTAAACAGGACACTCCCAGGACTGCACCTAAAAACATATCTTCGCCCCAAGAATCTACCTTGTCAAAACTTCGCTACCTGATATCAAAGTAAAAGTCCACTGTGCTTCATAAATTAATGTTTATGAAATGTATAATGGAACTAAATTAAAAATCCATTTATAAATCAATGGATCCATCTCAAAATATTTAGTATTCTATTTTTTCACCCACCAAAAGACTGGATCTCTACCTTTACGTGAATAAGTCGAACGATACGTAAAGCACGATGCCATTGTGTAACAGTTGCTATTTGCATTCATAAATTATTGAAAACTCCATTGTTCTCTAACTGGACCATATATAAATTTGACATTTTATATATGTGACAAAAAGCACATCGTAATTTCTTTAATTTCAATGAAGGTTTTTACTAATCGCTATCTTGACCTCGAATAATATTCTCAAAGTTTAAATTTTTAAAACAAACTTGATCAAAATATTTCAATTTCATCCACTTAAATTTGTTTGAATTGAGATCGCAAATTAACTCCTTCAATAAACATTTCACTAAATGCTAAAATTAAACATGTAGAGGAAAACACAGAAACGTAATCTGGAAGACACATTTATTTTGTATGCTTCCATTTTTATAGTGGTGTATCCGAGGCTCTTGTGTAGAGGCGTCAGCACCAATAACTATTAAACCGCCAAATAACATAACCCCAGATGGACTTCAGAGCAACAATACAACCACACTGGCTCCTACAACAACCACGGCACGTTTTGTTACAACAGCCACAACCACACTGGTTACTACAAGAAAAACAAAAGCATCCACACCTACATCAGCAGTGACCAGAACACCAACAGGGGCTATTACCACAACCACACTGCCTCAAGCAACAAAGACAACAGCTCAACAAACAGCCACAACACCGGTCATATCATCCACATTTCCTCCAGCAACAACCACACAGGCTCACCGAACAACATCGGTCCCAACAACCACATCGGCTGCTACAATAACAAAAGCGCAATCAACATTACCATCAGCAGTGCCCACAGCTGCTGTGCCGGCAATTACCACAACCACACTACCTCAAGCAACAACCACACAGCATCAAATAACACCCACTACACTGGTTACTACAACGACATCGGCAGTGCCGACAGCAACAAAGATGGTTAGTAGCACAACCATACTACATAAAACAACAACCACACAGTCCTCAACGCCAGTAACCACATCATCTATATTAGATATTGATACAACCACACTGCCTCAAGCAACAACAACAAAGGCCAAAACAACAACAACCGCATTGGCTGGTACAATAACCACAATTGTGTCCACACATACATCGGCAGTGGCCAGTAAATCCACACCGACTATCACCATAACCACACCATCTCAAGTAACAACCACACAGACTCAACGAACAACCACAACACCGATCACAAGAACCACATTTCCACCAGTAACAATCACACAGGATCATCAAACAGACACAACACCAGTCACAACAACACTTTCGGCTGCTACAATAACCACAACGGCATCAACACTTCCATCGACAGTGATCACATCAACTACGACGGCTATCACCACAACCATAGAACCACAAGCAACAACCACACATAATCAAGTAAATCCAACAACACCGGTTACAACAAATGTCAAAACAACTACATTGGCTGCTACACAAACCACAACTCTGCCCGCACATACATCAGCAGTGCCTACAACACCCCCACCGACTATTAGTTCAGCCACACTACCTGAAGCAATAACCAAACAGACACAACCAACAGCCACACAATCGATCATAACAACCACATTTCCAACAGTATCAATCACCACACAGGATCAACAGACAGACACAACACCGGTCACAATAACACCATCGACTGCTACAATAACCACAACGATATCAACACTTCCATCGGCAGTGCCCACAGCAACGATGCCGGTTATTACCACAAGCACACTATCGCAAGAAACAACCACACAAACTCAACGAACATCGTTCACAACAACCACATTTCCTACAGTAACAATCACACAGGATCAACAAACGGACACAACAGTGGTCACAACAATACCTTCGGCTGCTACAATAACAACAACGCTATCAAAACTTCCATCGGCAGTGCCCACACCAACGATGCCGGCTATTAGGACAACCACACTATCTCAAGAAACAACCACACAAACTCAACGAACAGCCACAACACCGGTCACAACAACTACATTTCCTCCATTAACAATCACACAGGATCAGCAAACAGACACAACACCGGTCACAGCAACACCTTCAGCTACTACAATAACCACAACAGCATCAACACCTCCATTGGCAGAGCCCACAGCAACTACGCCGGCTATTACGACAACCACACTACCTCAAGAAACAACCACACAGACTCAACGAACAGCCACAACACCGGTCAAAACAACACTTTCGGCTGCTACAATAACCAAAATGACATCAACACTTCCATCGGCAGTGCCCACATCAACTACGCCGGCTATCACCACAGCCATAGTACCTCAAGCAACAACCACACAGACTCAAGTAACACCAACAACACCGGTTACAACAAATGTCAAAACAACTACATTGGCTAGAGCAATAACCACAACTGTGCCCGCACATACATCGGCAGTCCCCACAACACCACCACGGACTATCAATACAGCCACACTACCTGAAGCAACAACCACACAGACACAACGAACAGCCACAACATCGTTCACAACAACCCCATTTCCGACAGTAACAATCACACAGGATCAACAAACGGACACAACACTGGTCACAACAACACCTTCGGCTGCTACAATAACCACAACGATATCAACACTTCCATCAGCAGTGCCCACAGCAACGATGTCGACTATTACCACAAGCACACTACCTCAAAAAACAACCACACAAACTCAACGAACAGCCACAACACCGGACACAACAACGAAATTTTATCCATTAACAATCACACAGGATCAACAAACGAACACAACACTGGTCACAACAACTCCTTCGGCTGCTACAATAACCACAACGATATCAACACTTCCACCGGCAGTGCCCACAGCAACGATGCCGGCTATTACCACAAACACACTATCTCAAGAAACAACTACACAAACTCAACGAACAGCCACAACATCGTTCACAACAATCACATTTCCTACAGTAACAATCACACAGGATCAACAAACGGACACAACACTGGTCACAACAAGACATTCGGCTGCTACAATACCCACAACGATATCAACACTGCCATCGGCAGTGCCCACAGCAACAATGCCGGCTATTACCACAATCACACTATCTCAAGAAACAATCACGCAAAATCAACGAACAGCCACAACACCGGTCACAACAACTACATTTCCTCCATTAACAATCACACAGGATCAACAAACAGACACAACACCGGTCACAGCAACACCGTCGGCTGCTACAATAACCACAACGGCATCAACACTTCCATTGGCAGAGCCCACAGCAACTACGCCGGCTATTACGACAACCACACTACCTCAAGAAACAACCACACAGACTCAACGAACAGCCACAACACCGGGCAAAACAACACTTTCGGCTGCTACAATAACCAAAATGACATCAACACTTCCATCGGCAGTGCCCACATCAACTACGCCGGCTATCACAACAGCCATAGTACCTCAAGCAACAACCACACAGACTCAAGCAACACCAACAACACCGGTTACAACAAATGTTAAAACAACTACATTGGCTAGAGCAATCACCACAACTGTGCCCGCACATACATCGGCAGTCACCACAACATCACCACGGACTATCACTACAGCCACACTACCTGAAGTAACAACCGCACAGACACAACGAACAGCAACAACATCGATCACAAAAAACACATTTCCTACAGTAACAAACACACAGGATCAACAAACGGACACAACACTGGTCATAACAACACCTTCTGCTGCTACAATAACAACAACAATACCAACACTTCCATCGGCAGTGCCCACAGCAACGATGCCGACTATTACCACGAGCACACTACCTCAAGAAACAACCACAGTGACTCAACCAACAGCCACAACACCGGTCACAACAACCACATTTCCTCCATTAACAATCACACAGGATCAACAAACACACACAACACCGGTCACAGCAACACCTTCGGCTACTACAATAACCACAACGGTATCAACACTTCCATTGGCAGAGCCCATAGCAACTACGCCGGCTATTACGACAACCACACTACCTCAAAAAATAACCACACAGACTCAACGAACAGCTACAACACCGGTCAAAACAACACTTTCGGCTGCTACAATAACCAAAATGACATCAACACTTCCATCGGCAGTGCCCACATCAACTACGCCGGCTATCACCACAGCCATAGTACCTCAAGCAACAACCACACAGACTCAAGTAACACCAACAACAACGGTTACAACAAATGTCAAAACAACTACATTGGCTGGTACAATAACCACAACTGTGCCCGCACATACATCGGCAGTGCCCACAACACCTCCACCGACTGTCACTACAGCCACACTACCTGAAGCAACAACCACACAGACACAACGAATAGCCACAACATCGTTCACAACAACCACATTTCCTACAGTAACAATCAGACAGGATCAACAAACGGACACAACACTGGTCACAACAACACCTTCGGCTGCTACAATAACCACAACGATATCAACACTTCCATCGGCAATGCCAACAGCAACGATGCCGGCTATTACCACAAGCACACTATCTCAAGAAACAATCACACAAACTCAACGAACAGCCACAACACCGGTCACAACAACTACATTTCCTCCATTAACAATCACACAGGATCAACAAACAGACACAACACCGGTCACAGCAACACCTTCGGCTACTACAATAACCACAACGGCATCAACACTTCCATTGGCAGAGAACACAGAAACTACGCCGGCTATCACCACAGCCATAGTACCTCAAGCAACAACCACACAGACTCAAGTAACACCAACAACACCGGTAACAACAAATGTCAAAACAACTACATTGGCTGGTACAATAACCACAACTGCGCCAGCATATACATCGGCAGTGCCCACAACACCCCCACCGACTATCACTACTGCCACACTACCTGAAGCAACAACCACACAGACACAACGAACAGCCACAACATCGTTCGCAACAACCACATTTCATACAGTAACAATCACACAGGATCAACAAACGGACACAACACTGGTCACAACAACACCTTCGGCTGCTACAATAACCACAACGATATCAACACTTCCATCGGCAATGCCAACAGCAACGATGCCGGCTATTACCACAAGCACACTATCTCAAGAAACAATCACACAAACTCAACGAACAGACACAACACCGGTCACAACAACTACATTTCCTCCATTAACAATCACACAGGATCAACAAACAGACACAACACCGGTCACAGCAACACCTTCGGCTACTACAATAACTACAACGGCATCAACACTTCCATTGGCAGAGAACACAGAAACTACGCCGGCTATCACCACAGCCATAGTACCTCAAGCAACAACCACACAGACTCAAGTAACACCAACAACACCGGTTACAACAAATGTCAAAACAACTACATTGGCTGGTACAATAACCACAACTGCACCAGCATATACATCGGCAGTGCCCACAACACCCCCTCCGACTATCAATACTGCCACACTACCTGAAGCAACAACCACACAGACGCAAGTAACACCAACAACACCGGTTACAACAAATGTTAAAACAACTACATTGCCTGGTACAATAACCACAACTGTGCCCGCACAGACGTCGGCAGTGCCCACAACACCCCCACCGACTGTCACTACAGCCACACTACCTGAAGCAACAACCACACAGACACAACGAACAGCCACAACATCGTTCACAACAATCACATTTCCTACAGTAACAATCACACAGGATCAACAAACGGACACAACACTGGTCACAACAACACCTTCGGCTGCTACAATAACCACAACGATATCAACACTTCCATCGGCAGTGCCCACAGCAACGATGCCGGCTATTACCACAAGCACACTATCTCAAGAAACAATCACACAAACTCAACGAACAGCCACAACACCGGTCACAACAACTACATTTCCTCCATTAACAATCACACAGGATCAACAAACAGACTCAACACCGGTCACAGCAACACCTTCGGCTACTACAATAACCACAACGGCCTCAACACTTCCATTGGCAGAGCCCACAGAAACTATGCCGGCTATCACCACAGCCATAGTACCTCAAGCAACAAACACACAGACTCAAGTAACACCAACAACACCGGTTACAACAAATGTCAAAACAACTACATTGGCTGGTACAATAACCACAACTGCGCCAGCATATACATCGGCAGTGCCCACAACACCCCCACCGACTCTCAATACTGCCACACTACCTGAAGCAACATCCGCACAGACACAACGAACAGCCACAACATCGTTCACAACAATCACATTTCCTACAGTAACAATCACACAGGATCAACAAACGGACACAACACTGGTCACAACAACACCTTCGGCTGCTACAATAACCACAACAATATCAACACTTCCATCGGCAGTGCCCACAGCAACGATGCCGACTATTACCACAAGCACACTACCTCAAGAAACAACGACAGTGACTCAACGAACAGCCACAACACCGGTCACAACAACTACATTTCCGCCATTAACAATCACACAGGATCAACAAACAAACACAACACCGGTCACAGCAACACCTTCGGCTACTACAATAACCACAACGGCATCAACACTTCCATTTTCAGAGCCCACAGAAACTACGCTGGCTATCACCACAGCCATAGTACCTCAACCAACAAACACACAGACTCAAGTAACACCAACAACACCGCTTACAACAAATGTCAAAACAACTACATTGGCTGGTACAATAACCACAACTGCGCCAGCATATACATCGGCAGTGCCCACAACACCCCCACCGACTATCACTACTGCCACACTACCTGAAGCAACAACCACACATACACAACGATCAGCCACAACATCGTTCGCAACAACCACATTTCCTACAGTAACAATCACACAGGATCAACAAACAGACACAACACTGGTCACAACAACACCTTCGGGTGCAACAATAACCACAACGATATCAACACTTCCATCGGCAGTGCCCACAGCAACGATGCCGACTATTACCACAAGCACACTACCTCAAGAAACAACCACACCATCTCAACGAAAAGCCACAACACCGGTCACAACAACCACATTTCCTCCATTAACAATCACACAGGATCAACAAACAGACTCAACACCCGTCACAGCAACACCTTCGGCTACTACAATAACCACAACGGCATCAACACTTCCATTGGCAGAGAACATAGCAACTACGCCGGCTATTACGACAACCACACTACCTCAAGAAACAACCACACAGACTCAACGAACAGAAACAACACCGGTCACAACAACTACATTTCCTCCATTAACAATCACACTGGATCAACAAACAGACACAACACCGGTCACAGCAACACCTTCGGCTACTACAATAACCACAACGGCATCAACACTTCCATTGGCAGAGAACACAGAAACTACGCCGGCTATCACCACAGCCATAGTACCTCAAGCAACAAACACACAGACTCAAGTAACACCAACAACACCGGTAACAACAAATGTCAAAACAACTACATTGCCTGGTACAATAACCACAACTGCGCCAGCATATACATCGGCAGTGCCCACAACACCCCCACCGATTATCAATACTGCCACACTACCTGAAGCAACAACCGCACAGACACAACGAACAGCCACAACATCGTTCACAACAATCACATTTCCTACAGTAACAATCACACAGGATCAACAAACGGACACAACACTGGTCACAACAACACCTTCGGCTGCTACAATAACCACAACAATATCAACACTTCCATCGGCAGTGCCCACAGCAACGATGCCGACTATTACCACAAGCACACTACCTCAAGAAACAACCACAGTGACTCAACGAACAGCCACAACACCGGTCACAACAACTACATTTCCTCCATTAACAATCACACAGGATCAACAAACAGACACAACACCGGTCACAGCAACACCTTCGGCTACTACAATAACCACAACGGCATCAACACTTCCATTGGCAGAGAACACAGAAACTACACCGGCTATCACCACAGCCATAGTACCTCAAGCAACAACCACACAGACTCAAGTAACACCAACAACACCGGTTACAACAAATGTCAAAACAACTACATTGGCTGGTACAATAACCACAACTGCGCCAGCATATACATCGGCAGTGCCCACAACACCCCCACCGACTATCAATACTGTCACACTACCTGAAGCAACAACCACACAGACGCAAGTAACACCAACAACACCGGTTACAACAAATGTCAAAACAACTACATTGGCTGGTACAATAACCACAACTGCGCCAGCATATACGTCGGCAGTGCCCACAACACCCCCACCGACTATCACTACTGCCACACTACCTGAAGCAACAACCACACAGACACAACGAACAGCCACAACATTGTTCATAACAACCACATTTCCTACAGTAACAATCACACAGGATCAACAAACGGACACAACACTGGTCACAACAACACCTTCGGCTGCTACAATAACCACAACGATATCAACACTTCCATCTGCAGTGCCCACAGCAACGATGCCGGCTATTACCACAAGCACACTATCTCAAGAAACAACCACACAAACTCAACGAACAGCCACAACATCGTTCACATCAACCACATTTCCTACTGTAACAATCACACAGGATTAATAAACAGCCACAACACTGGTCACAACAACACCTTCGGCTGCTACAATAGCCACAACGATATCAACACTTCCATCGGCAGTGCCCACAGCAACTTCGACGGCTGTTATCAAAAATACACAACCTCAAGCAAAACCCACTCAGCCTCATGTAAATTCAACGACACCAGTTACAACAACCACATCGGCAGCTACGATGACCAGAACATTATCGATAGATCCATCGGCAGAGGCAACAACAACTATACTCGATATTAGTACAATCACACTGCCTCAAGCAACAACAATAAGGGATCACCAACAACAACTACACCTGTCATAGCAATTACATTGCCTGATACAATAACCACAACTGTGCCCGCAAATACACCGGCAGTGCCAACAACACCCACACCGACAATAACCACAACCACAGCACCTCAAACAACAACCACACAGACTCAATGAAGAACAACAACACCGATCACAACAACTACATTTCCTCCTGTAACAATCACACATGATCAACAAACAGACACAACACCGGTCACAGCAACACTTTCGGCTGCTACAATAAACACAACGGCATCAACACTTTCATCGACAGCGTTCACAGCAACTACGCCGGCTATTACGAAAACCACACTACCTCAAGAAACAACCACACAGAATCAACGAACAGGCACAACACCGGTCACAACAACACCTTCGGCTGCTACAATATCCACATGGGTATCAACACTTCCATCGGCAATACCCACAGCAACAACGCCAGCTATTATCACAAATACACTCCCTCAAGCAAACCAGACTCAGCTTCAAGAAAAACCGACAACACCGGTTACAACAACCACATCGGCAGCTACGATAATCAGAACATTCTCGATGGCTCCATCGGCAGCGGCAACAACAACTATATTTGATATTATTACAAACACACAGCCTAGTGCAACAACAACAAAGGATCAACGAAGAACAACTACACCTGTCACAGCAACTACATTCCCTGGTACAATAACTCCAACTGTGCCCACACATACACCGACTGTGTCAGCAACACCCAGAGCGACAGTCACCACATACATATGACCTCAAGCAACATCCACACACACTCAACGAACAGCCACGACATCGTTCACAGCAACCACATTTCCTCCAGTAATAATCAAACAGAATCAACAAACAGACACAACACCGGTCACAACAACACCTTCGGCTGCAGCAGTAACTACAACGTCATCAACACTTCCAGCGGCAGTGCCAACTGCAACTACGCCGGCTATCACCACAACCATAGTACCTCAAGCAACAACCACACAGACTCAAGTAAAACCTACAACATTGGTTACACCAAATGTCAAAACAACTACATTCCCTGGTACAATACCACACACATACATCGGCAGTGCCCACAACACCCACACCGACTATCACTACAGCCACACTACCTGAAGCAATAACTACACAGATACAACGAACAGCCAGAACATCGATCACAACAATCACATTTGCAACAGTAACATTCACACAGGATCAACAAACAGACACAACACCGGTCACAACAGCACCTTCGGCTGCTACAATAACCACAACGATATCAACACATCCATCGGCTGTGCCCATAGCAAGGACGCCGGCTATTACCACAAGCAAACTACCTCAAGAAACAACCACAGTGACTCAACCAACAGCCACAAAACAGGTCACAACAACATCATTTCCTCCAGTAACAATCACACAGGATCAAGAAACGGACACAGCATTGGTCACAACAGCACCTTCGGCTGCTACAATAACAACAACGGCATCAAAACTTCCATCGGCAGTGCCCACAGCAACGATGCCGGCTATTACCACAAGCACACTATCTCAAGAAACAACCACACAAACTCAACGAACAGCCACAACACCGGTCTAAACAACCACATTTCCTCCAGTAACAATCACACAGGATCAACAAACAGACACAACACCGGTCACAACAACACCTTCGGCTGCTACAGTAACCACAACGGCATCAACACTTCCATCGGAAGTACCAATTGCAACTATAGTAATTCAACCACACACACTCAAGTAACACCCACAACACTGGTTACACCAAATGTCAAACCAACTACATTGCCTGGTACAATAACCAAAATTGTGCCCAAACATACATCGCCTGTGCCCACAACACCCACACCGACTATCACTACAGCCACACTACCTGAAGCAACAACCACACAAACTCAACGAACAGCCACAACACCGGTCACAACAACCACATTTCCGCAAATAACACACACACACAGGATAAAAAAACAGGCACAACACCGCTCACAACAACAACTTCAGCTGATACAATAAATACAACCTCATCATCACTAACATATGCAGTCACAACAGCAGCTACGCCGGCTATCACCACAACCAAACTAACTCAAGCAACAACGACACAGACGCAACGAACAGCCACAGCACCGGTCACAGTAACCACATTTCCTTCAGTACAAATCAGGCAAGATCAACAAAAGGCCACAACACCGGTCATAATTAAAACAACGGCAGCAACTCTTCCATCAGAAGTGCCTTCAACTCTCATACTATATACTACCTCAACCACACTGCCTCATGCAACAATCACACAGGCTCAGCGAACTGCCACAACACCGTCCACAACAAGTACATTACCTCCAGTAACAATCACACAGGATCAACAAACAGCCACAACACAGGTCATAACAATACCTTCGGCTTCTACAATAATCACAACGGCATCGACAATTCCATCGGCAGTTCCAGCAGCAACTATGCCGGCTGATATCACAACCAAACTAACTCAAGCAACAACCACACAGACTCAACGAACAGCCACATCACCTGTCCCAACAACCACATTTCCTCCAGTAAAAGTCACAGAGGATCAACAAAAAGCCACAACACCGGTCATAATAAACACAACGGATACAACACATCCATCAGAAGTGCCTTCAACACCCGCACTATATACTACCTCAACCACACTGCCTCAAGCAACAATCACACAGGCTCAGCGAACACCGTCCACAACAACCACATTTCCTCCAGTAACAATCACACATGATCAACAAACAGCCACAACAGCAGTCACAACAACCACAGCGGCTAATGTAACAACCACAACAGAATCCAAACCATTAACGGCTATGCTTATATCAACGACAATGACTATTACTACAACAACCCTGCCTCATATAACAAACACAACTTCTCAACGCACTCCAACAACACCGGCCAAAACAACCACATCAGATGTTTCAGCAGGCTTGTCAGAAACTAATGCAGATACAACAACTATAGTGTTTGCATCGTTCGCATCACCCTCATCGTTAACAGCAACAACAACCGGAATTAGTGCAACAAGAACTAAAATTGCTACAACAAATACACCTTCAGCCAAAACGATAACACAGGTTCCAAACCCGACGACACAAGAGACTACAACAACCTATCTGCCTTCAATAAAAACCTCATTTAATCCTACAAGAACTTCATCGACTTCATCAGATCCTGTCGCAGAAACAACGGCTCCGACAACAACCAATGCGGAAGGATCAACAACATTCACAGAGTTTACTACATCAAAAACATCAGCTATTACGACATATACAATAAGAACTTCAACAGCCATATCATTACCCAAAACTATCACATCCGCTCCTACAGTAAAAACAACATCCTCGTTGTCATCGGTCCCATCAGCATGATCAACGCTGACTGTTAAAACAAACACGCAGTCTCCAGGACCTACTAACGAACAGCCACAACACGGGTCACAACAACCAGAACGGCTAATATAACAACCACAACTGCATCCAAAAAATTAAGAGCATCCAAACCATTAACGGCAATACTTAAATCAACGAAATTAGCTATTACTACAACACATCTGCCTCACTTAACAACCACAACGGCTCAACGAACAACCAAAACACCGGTGATATCAACATCGAATGTTTCAACAAGAACATCAGAAACTACCGTAACCACAACAGCTGTCGTGTCCTTATCGTTCGCATCACGCTCATCATTTACAACAACAATCACTGCATCTAGTACAACATGCACTGACGCTGCAAGAACAAATACACCTGCGCCCAAAACGATAAAACACGCTCCAACCACAACGACAACAGATATTACAACAACCTATATGTCTTCAATAAAAAGCTCATTCCCTCCAACAAGTTCGTCAGAAACTACTGTAACCACAACAATTGTCTTGTCTGCATTATCCGCATTGGCCTCACAATTTACAACAACAATCGCTGCATCATGTGTAACAGGCACTGATGATACTTCAGCAAATACACCTACGCCCATAAGGACAAAACAGGCTCCAACCACAACGACAGCAGAGACTACAACAACCTATCTTTCTTCAATAAAAACCTCATTCAGTCCTACAAGAACGTCAGCGACTTCATCAGCTTCTGTCGCAGAAACAACGCCTCCGACAACAACTAGTGCATAAGGTTCAACAACATTCACAGAGATTAATACATCAACCACATCAGCTATTACGATATATACAATAAGAACTTCAACAGCCATATCATTACCCAAAACTACAACGACCACTATTACGGTAACAACAACAGGATCCTCGTTGTTATCGGTCAATAAGTACTGACGCTGCTACAACAAATACACCTACGCCCAGAACGATAACACGGGCTCCAACTACAACGACAAAAGAGTCTACAACATCCTATCTGCCTTCAATAAAAACCTCATTCAATCCTACAAAAACTTCATTGATTTCACCAGCTCCTTCATCAGCTCCAGACGTAGAAACAAAGGCTCCGACAACAACCATTGCGGATCGATCAACAACATTCACAGCGGCTACTGCATCAACCAAATCAGCTATTACGATATCCACAATACGAACTTCAACTGCCATATCATTAACCAAAACACCCACGTCCGCTTCTACGGTAGCAACAACAGCATCCTCGTTGTCATCGGTCTCATCAACAGGATCAATGCTGGCTATTAAAATAAAACACAGCCTCCATCACCAATCACACAGACTCAACGAACAGCCACAAAACCGATCACAGCAACCACAACGGCTAATATAACAACCACAACAGCATCCAAACCATTAATGGCTACGCTTAAATCAACGACATTGCCAATTAATACAATAACTCTGCCTCATCAATCACACAGACTCAACGAACAGCCACAAAACCGATCACAGCAGCCACAACGGCTAATATAACAACCACAACAGCATCCAAACCATTAATGGCTACGCTTAAATCAACGACATTGCCAATTAATACAATAACTCTGCCTCATCTAACAACCACAACCTCTCAACGAACACCCGTAACACCGGTCAAAACAACAACATAGGATGTTTCAACAAGAACATCAGAAACTACTGTAACCACAAAAGCTAGCGCGTCTGTACCGTTCGAATTACGCTTATCATTTACAACAACAACTACTGCATCTAGTGCAACAATTACTAGCACTTCTACAATAAATACACCTGCGCCTAAATCGATAACACACGCTCCAACCACAATGACACCAGAGACTACAACAACCGATCTGCCTTCAATGAAAACCACATTTCCTCCAACAAGATCTTCACAGACTTCAGCAACTCCTGTCGCAACAACAACGGTTCCGACAATAACCATTGATACAGGTTGAAAAACAATCACAGAGGCAACTAACTCAACCACATCAGCTATTACGACGTCTACAAGAAAACCTTCAACAGCCATGTCATCACGCAGAAATGCCACGTCCGCAACTACAGTAATCACAACATGATCCTCATTGTCATCGTTCTCATGACCAGGATACACGCTGGTTATTAAAACAAACTCAGAGCCTTCAGCACCAACCGCACAGGCACAACGAACAAACCAAACTCCGGTCACAACCACGACGGCTAATATAACAACCAGAACAGGATCCAAACCATTAACGGATATGCTTAAATCTACGACATTTGTTATTACTACAACAACTCTGTCTCATGTAATAGCCACAACTGCTCACCGAACACCCACAACACCGGTGACAATAGCCATCTCAAATGCTCCAGCAAGCACATTCGAAACTATTGTTACCACAACAGTTGTAGCGTCTAAATCGTCCGCATCACCCTCATCATTTATAACAACAACGACTGCATCTAGTGAAACAAGCAACACAGACTCCACCGGCAACGACACCAGAAACTACAACAACCTATATGCCTTCAATTGAAACCTCATTCAATCCAACAAGAACTTCACCGTATTCAGCAGCTCCTGTTGCAGCAACAACGGCTCCGATAACAACCATTGCAACAGGTTCAACAACATTCCCAGAGGCTACTACATTAACCACATCAGTTATTACATCTACAATAAGACCTTTAACAGCCATATCATAACCCAAATCTACCACGTCCGCTCCTACGGTAACAACAACAGTATCTGCAGAAACCACAATAGCATCGACATTGCCATCGGTTTCATCGACAGAATCCACGCTGGCTATCACCACAACCACGCTGCCTCCAGTAACAACCACACAGGCTCAACTAACAGCCACAACACCGGTCACAACAACCATAGTCGCATATACAGTAACAGCAACAGCATCCTAACCTCAAACGGCTTTGCTTAAATCAACGACATTCGCTATAGATACAGCCACTCTTCCTCAAGCAACAACCAAAATAGCTCAACGAACAGTCACATTACCGGTCACACAAATCACACAGGATGCCTTCACAACCACAAACGGACCCACAATAACCAAAACTTCTCTCGCGTCTGGATCATTCCATCACCCTCACCGTTTACAACAGCACTCCTCCGTCTAGAGCAAGAAGCATTGAGGCTTTTGCAACAAATACACCTTCGCCCAAAACGATAACACAGACTCAAACCACAACTAAAGCATCTGCAAAAACAACCAAACTCCTTTCAAATCCTACTGTATTATCTCCTGCAATAATTTCAATTACTTCAGCAGCTCCTGTCGAAACAACAACGGCTCATACATCAATCATTGCGGCAGGATCAATATCAGTCACGGAGGCTACTACATCAACCATATCAGCGATTACAACATATACCATAAAACCCTCAACAAACATATCATTTATCAGAGCTACCACATCCGCTCCTGCAATAACCCCAATAGCATCCATATTGCCATCGGTCTATTCGACTGAATCCACACTGGCTATCACAACAACCACACTGCTTCCAGCACCAGCCACACAGGCTCAACGAAGAGCCTCAACACCGGTCACAACAACCACCAGTGATAATTAAAGAACCCACAACATCCAAAGCTAAAACTGCAATGCTTAAATCAGCAACATTAGATATTACTACAAATTCTCTGCCTCAAGTAGTACTAACAACGGGTCAGTGAACAGCAACAACACCAGTGACAACAACCACCTCGGACATTTCAACAAGCACATCAAAAACTAATTTAACCACCAAAACTGATGCGTATGCATTGTCTTCATCACCCTCATCATTTATAACAACAACCACTGCATCCAGTGCAACACATTCGCCCAAAAGGATAACTCCGGTTCCAACCTCAACGACAGCTGCGACTATATCAAGCGATCTCTCTTCAATAAAAATCTCATTCTCTCCTACAAGAACTTCATCGACTTCAGCAGTTCATGTCGCAACAACAACGGTTCCGACAGCAACCATTGCGGCAGATTCAACAACAATCACAGTCTACTACATGAACCACACCAGCAACTATAACGTCTACAATAAGACCTTCAACAGCCGTATCTTTACCCAAAACTACCACATATGCTCCTCAAGTAATCACACTAGAATCAGTAATGCCATCGGTCTCATCGGCAAGATCGACGCTGGTTATCACGAAACATATGCTGCCTCAAGTAACAACCACACAGGCTCAACGAACAGCCACAACACCGGTCACAACAACCACAACAGCATCCACACCTCCAACGGCTATGTTTAAATCAACGCTATTCCAATTATTACAACCAATCTGCCTCAAGCAATAACCACAACGGCTCAAAGAACATCTGAAGCTTCGACAACCAAATAAAGAACCACATTATTCAAAACGTCACTCGCGACTGGATCGTCCGCATCACCCTCGTCATTTACAACAACCCGTCCGTCTAGCTCAACAAACACTGAGGCTGCTACAAGAATTACACCTGATCCCAAAACGATAACAGAGATTAAGCCCACAACGACACCACCGGCAAGACCAACCGAACTCGCTTCAATAGTTGTTGCATTCCCTACTGAAGTAACCACAAGAGCATATACGTTGCCATCTGTCCCAGCAACTGGATATCACAACAACCGCGCTGCCCGCAGTAACAGGCACACAGGCTCAACGAACAGCAACAATACTGGTTACAATAACCACAATCGCCAATACAATAACCGCAACAGCATTCAAACCTTCAACGGTTATGCTCCAATCAAAGACCTTCCCAATTACTACAACAACTCTGCTTCAAGCAACAACCACAACAGCTCAACGAACAGTCACAACACCACAACCACATTCGATGCTTCATCAACCACAACGGGAATCGCAATAACCACATCTACTCGCTTCCTGATATTGCGCATCACCCTCATCTGCATCATATACAACAATAACCACTGTGTCTAATGCAACAAGCAATGAGGCTCTTACAACAATTACACCTGTGCTACAAACCATAAAATAAACTCCTACCACAATAAAAAAGTAACAAAAGCAACCGAACTCGTTTCCATTACAACTGCATTTCCTACTAAGACAATTGCATCGACTCAACAGCTCCAATCGCAAGAACATCGGCTCCGACAAAACGCATTGCTGCAGATATTTGTATCAACCATAGAGGCTCTGACACCAACCACATCAGTGGTTACAGCATCAAAAATAAGACCCTCAACAACCCTATCATTGCTCAAAATTACCACATCCGTTTCTGCAATAAAAAGAAAAACATCCAGATTGCCATCTGTCTCATCGACAGGATCCACAATGACTATCACAACAACCACATTGCCTCGAGCACCAACCACACAGGCTCAAAAAACAGCCACAACACAGGGCTTTCTTCATCAACAGCATACGTTATTAGAGAATCCACAATGTGAACCTCAACAAATAGATCATTGCTAAAAACTACCACATTCCCTCCTGCAATAACCACAACATAATCCACACTTCCATCGGTGTCATCTATAGGATTCACGCTGGGAATTACCACCGACATATTGCCTCCAGCAACAAGTATAGAGGCAGAATTATAAAAAAAAATTACAACGTTACAACTACCATATTGTCAGATAAAATAAACTGCAGCAGTATCCACATTTATATCGCCATTGTTCACAATTACCAGATTTGCTATTCCTACAACCGCACTGTGTCAAACAAAAACAACAGCGCCGGTATAAACATTAACATCTACCCCTACAGCAACTACATCAGCAACCGCAACAACAAGAACTACTTTGGTCTATACAGCATACGAAGCCTTCTCATCAGTTACAACAACAATCACTGTTTCTAGTGCAATCAGCACTGAGGCTACTACAAGAAGCACATTTGCGCACATAACAATAACACAACGGATGCTACAACACCAATCTCACAAAACACAACTACAACTATTATTGTATCTGCCGATGATATCAGCGACTACAATATTTGAATAGGCTCCAAGAACACCAGCATTTTCTCCAACAATAACTACGTTGCCTACAACAGTACTTAATGTTACTTCATCAGCTCCAACAATAATCATTGCGGCAAAAACAACCTCAAAAGCTTATAAAACAACCACATCGGCGATTACAGACTCCATTACAGGACCCTCTATGACGACAAGCTATACACTACCACCACATCCTCTCCTGCAATAACGTGAATAGCACCCATACTGTCTTCGGTCTCAACGTGAATATCAACACTTGCTATTACAATAAACACATTGCAGCAGTAACAACTGTAACAGCTCAGCGTACAGACATAACACAACAACAACATCATCAGCTGCTACAATAACCATTCCAGAAAATACAACAACGACAACTAAATTAGCCTCTGCAGGGTCCGCATCACCATCATCGATTACAGCGACAACCACTGCGTTTTGTGCAACAAGCACTGGGACTCCTACAACAAAACGAATGTGCCCACAACAATAGCTTTGACTCCATGTACAACTGGTTCATGGAGTACGACAAATGAATCTCCTCGAATAACAAATTCATTCATTCCCACAACAACTAAACTGACTCTGGCAGTCACTGTCGCAACCACATCAACTCCGACAATAACCATTGCGGCAGTTTCAACATCAACCATAGAGGATCCTATATCAACCACAGCATTGATTAAAAAATCCACAATAAGACCCTCAGATTCCTCCATCAGTCTCACCCACACTGGCTATTACAACAAGCGCACTGCCTCCAGAAACAACCATACAGTCTCACCTTCAACCACATTATCGGCCATCGATACCAACAACCAAACCAGCTGCAACAATAACCACAACAACATCCATACCTCTATTTGCACTGCCCACAATAGCTATTAATACAATCGCACTGCCTCAAGCAACAATCATAACTTCTCCAGCAACAGACAACATCATTATCCACGACAATCATAGTACTATGGCTTCTGTAGTTCACTCAAGAGTTGGAATAACAATCACTGCGTCAAGTGCAACTGGCGCTAAGGCTCATATAACAAATTCACGTGAGCCCGCAACAAAAACACCACCTCCAAGAGCATCCGCATCAGCGGCCACAACAACCCTACTAGCTCCAACAACAACTACATGAACTCCTACAAGTACACTGACTCCAGCAACACATATAGCGAACACATTAGCTACGGCAATAACTATGGTGGCATCATTAAGAACAACTATAGAGGTTTTAGTAGAAGCAACAACAGCGATTACATAATATACATGATGACTCTCTATACTATACCATTACCCACATCTACCGCATCCGCCCAACTTAATGCATCAACTCCTCCGCCGGTCTCATCAACAGCAACCACACAGGCTATTAAAACTATGCGTCCAACAAGGACCACAAATATGTAACGCCGGTCACAACAACTACATCGGCTGCTACAACAACCACCCCTGCAACAACAACAACCACATTTATCCTGTCGCACGCAGCGTTTGAAGCACTCTCATTAGTTAAAAAAAAACAATCTCAGCATCTAGTGCAACAGGCACTGAGGCTTCTACAACAATTACGCTTGCGCCCAAAAACAATAACACTGGCTCCAAATACAGTCACATAAACGACAACAACAAACAGTAACGACTCCAATTACAACTAAATTAGCTCATATTAGACCTAGGCTGACACTGCCATCACCTGGAGTAACTACATCGTCTCTGACCAAAGACATGGCGACAACTACAAGAACGACCAAAGAGGTTCTTGCAGCAACCAGAGCAGAGATTGCACCATCCACAGAAAGACCCTCAACAACCATATCAACCCCACCACACCAACATCCGCTTCAGCATCAACTATAACAGCATCCATACCACCAATGGTTGCACCACCCCACACCCCACCACACTGCCTTCAGCAACAATTACCAAAGTTTAGCGGACAGCCACAACACCGGACAAAACAACTACATTGGCTGCTACATCAATCTTAAGAGTAACCAAAGCAACCACATGTCCTCAAACAGAAACATAACAGTGTTTCCTGAGGCCACGGCAACACCTGCATCAGGTACTAAATTAATTGCAATATTTGGTTCAACAAGAACAGTAAACTCTAGAGCTAACACTCTTGCCGTGATATGTATATCACCAGCTCCAACTGCAATCACTTGAGCGAACACATTAATAACGTTACATTCCCTCTTCCAGCAAAATACACTGAATCCATGTAATTCAACAACAACCATATCGGATACTACAAAAGCCATGGAAAACCCCTCTGCACCGCTCATAGCACCCACATGAATTCTCTCGACTACCTTAATAATAACCGCAAGTACCACTTCCGCCCATACAACAACCACATCAGTTACAACAACATCTAGATTTCATGTAGCAACAACCAAACTAGCGTCTACAGTGCCCGTATTACCCACATATGTTACTACAACAATCACACCTTCTAGCGCAACAAGCAGTGAAGCGCCTACAACAAATACATATATCCCCACAACAATAACACTGGCTCAAACTGCAATCATATCAGCGCCCACAACAACCACACTAGCTCCAATAAGAATGATATTATATTCTAAGACAAATAGTGACGCACCTACGACTAGCATAGATGCTCCTACAAAAAATACATCGATGGGGACAGCAACAATACCAGATCCAACCAAAGACACATTAGAGACAGCTGATACCACATAGGCCCAAACATCAGCTACATATGTGTCTATATCGACTACACTAGCTTCCACATCGGAAACATGCCATGACAGCTTTATTTGTCACCATATCACCAATCAAAACAACTATGTAGTTTTCTATGGCAGCAATAATGGTCACAACATCAACCATAATGGGCACAACAATATCCACAACATGTACAAAATATACCCGGGGTACGAGAGCATTCAACAAACAGACCACAAAAAACACTGGATAATACATCAGAACAATTAAAGAGAACACTATTCGCTCTGATATCTAGCACCATCTTATCTAGAACAACCACACTTATAACAATAATAACTACAAAAGTGCTCACTTCAACAGGAAATGCGCCTACAGCATCCACATTGCGCCCATCTACAATGATGCCTTAAACAACAACTTTGTCTATAACAACAAATATTTAAATTCAAGAACCAGCACAATGTTACTTATAATATACTCAATATATATAACAATCACACTAGCTGTAACAACACCAGCAGCACAAACACCATTCCAACAATTACAAATAGACTGGTCCGTGCGTTGCTAGCAGCATCAACATTAGCTAATACAAACATAGATGAACAGGAACAGATGAATCTAAACCAAAATATTTGCTACTCTTTTATATATTCAATATTGATAATTTCCTTTAACTGGAAGCAGAATTTGTTGAAGTGTTTTGTTCTCTTTGAACCATATTCGACGGTAACCATATCATTACAAACAGATACACTTGAACCTATTTAGAAATACAAATATGATTTTCTTAAACTGCGTACTCTGAAAGACGGATATATTCAAAGAACGGCGATCGATATGTGGATGATTTGACAATTAAGTATGGTTCCTGTATATGTTTAGTTAGTGTTCGAAAATAGCATTAATTTCGCGATGTATGGAAGGCAGATTTGCATATATAATGTCATGTAAAATAGATTTGTTATCAAATATGGTTCACATGTGCCTTTTATAACTAATGATGGTATATACAAATAAATATGGATGTTGAAGTATATATGAACAACGGATTGGATACTATGAAAACAACAACTTAGAAAAAGTGAGAAGTTATAATTTAGCATTTTATAAAATGGCATCTGGCAGAATATTTGCTTGCTACCATAAATAACTTAAATACGATATCCAAAATCTTAATCGATCGCACCTGAAAAAAATCTATATAGAACTTTACCTTCGAATGCAATTTTCAAAAGAATCCGAATCATCTCAGACGAGTTCTGTTCCGTTTTCTTCTCACGTGCAGAGACAATTTATCCTATCTTTAGGGACTGATACGTAATCAAGACATGTTATAAATGATATTTAGCACTAGATAAAACATAAATGTGGTGGTACAAATAATTTAAAATACGCAAACATAAATATTAACTTTGGAATTAATACAAAACTAAGCTGACTATATAAGTAATCTGGTAATGATGTATGCAAAACAATACACTCATAAATTTAGATGATACAGAGACAGGCCAAGCAGGTCTCGGTTCATAATGATCGCTGCTTTCAACGCCAATGAATGGAAATATAACATTAAAAGAGAGACTGCACATGTTAAAAGCTTGTTCGACAAAAGATAGTCATATAAAAAGGTAATAGTCATAAAACGTGATATTTAAAACATAAAGCATGTATGGGTATCTCTGTATGAATATTGGTGTGGTTGTATATTTGTGTGAATGAGTAAATATATATTTATACAATCATATTTTGTACACAATATTACTTTGCATTATATGTTTCTATGTTATCTCAAAAAATGCTTGTTAACAATTTTTCTTTACTTGTCTTCATTTACCCTCTCTTTCTCTTTTCTTAACGTATTTCTCTTGATTTTATAATGACAAATATGATTATCTAGAAATATATTCATTGTTGTCTTAGGAATGATATATGTTAAAATATGTATGTGCTACTATCATGTATCATCTGTCTTTATGTGAACAAAAACTTTAAAATAAAAAAAATGTATCCATGCATAGTTATTGCAGTTTTCTTTCTCGTGGTTTTATTCTTTGCCTGTCGCTATGACATCCTCAATATTTGGTTACAAAATATAAAACATCAGTTTACAAAACTTTTCTCAAAATACTGCTATTAAACGGCGGAAGCAACTGTTGTGTTGATAGAAAAGTTAAATGCAGAGTAAAGTGCTGAGCAACCTCTAAAATATAAATATTTATTTCGTATTTCATGGTAATCAATATTATAATCATGCATTTCATTGTACTGGAAGGTTTGCATATCCTCCTGCACGTACATACACATTTACATGGATATAAGATATTGCCTCAAGAGGAAAAGATAATTAGCATTGTTTCTAAAATATGATGCTTTAACTATTATAAAGCTATAACTGTTTTCTATTTATTGTGTACAGTTTAGTCCATTTGGTCAATCTTGAAGGAAAGCTCACAAACATATCTGTATACTAATCGATAAAATCATTAACTACTATAAATTTCTAAACGCAATGTGTTAAATAACTTTTACTATGCTTACTTTGGCACTTCAACATTTTGCCATGAGGTCTAAGCTTTGTCACTTTTGTGGGATACCAGATTATTTTACTGCGAATGATTAGATTGACTCTCTCCCTCCTTCTCTCTCTCTGTCTGTCTCAGTCTGTCTGTCTGTCTCTCTCTCTCTCTCTCTGTCTCTCTGTCTCTCTCTCTCGCTCTCTCTCTCTCTCTATCTCTCTCTCTCTCTCTCTCTCTCTCTCTCTCTATATATATATATATATATATATATATATATATATATATATATATATATTGCATGTTAGACGTTGTATGAGCCATGACACTAGTTTTATCTCTATAACGACTTGAGATTAAATAAACTTTGGTTGACTACAGATATCGAAAACTGGACATGAACATGGCATTTATTTACAATGTAAATATTATTAAAATGCATTCAAACAAAACTTAGCAGATGCAAATCTGAGTGTTCCTAACTGAACACTTTAACTTTGATATTGTACAAACATAAAGTTGAAACAAATCATGTCAACAACTGATCTATACATGATCAAAATGGATTTAGTTCATCAACAAAATGAACTCCAGATGTAGTGAAACATTTTAAACTCGTAGCCTAATTCACGACACACATTAGCTTGTACATCTATTACAAATCGGTAACATTATTTGTCTAACATAATATACGTGAACATGTTTACTTTACTTGACATATCTGAAACTGTTATGTCCATTTTGATACATGTGTTATGTTCTCTAGTGAACTTGTATCCTACGTTATTAAAATAACATGAATTTAAGATATTGTCTTGTTCACAAATGCGTATGAATGACTAAAAGTATCTGATCAATAACGAACAAGATACTATGATACAACAGGAGGGAAATGATGCTACATCGGTTGTCCAACGAACACGAATAGTTATTATGATGCATCTCTTGTCTTGAAGTTTCTTATATTACCTCGATCTCCTAAATAACATGAAACGTATCTAGTACACAAATACTCACACAAGATTATAAGATACAATGCTTTTTATCGTTTCCCATATACTACATACATAATTCAATACTATTTGTTATTTCATCTAAAATTACCATTGTAACCTGAAAAGCGTTTGATTTTTATTGTGCTATCCTGCTATTTGTTATGATCCTATTTAACACTTGGACAACTTTATACAACTCCGTAGCGATCATTCATTTTCATCTGACTGTTTTGGTGATATTAAAGTGCAAAGTATACAACAGTAAGGGCTAAATAGATTTTGGTCAGATTATAACAGTACTCAGTTTTTGCATAACAATTAAGATATATTTCTGTTTCAATGAATCCATCTAAATCACCGCGGTAACATACACTTTTACACATTATGCTTTTACATTACATAATCAGGCAACGAAAATGTTTCTGTATATGCACCGCACGCAAAGGCAGATATTGTTCATTTACATCCAATTAAAGATAAAGCAATAATTACAGCTATATTGTCATATTTATAGTTGTTTTCTCAACAACTCGTATGTCTAATACATCAAGAAAACATGGTCCGCCATGAAACGTCTTTTAAAATAGGCAAGTTTGCCACCGAATATAATAGGCTTTGCAATTATCTTGAACATATGCTTCGTTCTACCTCTGTTAGTAACAGAGACTTTCAGATTGCATCTAAATACACAAAAGAACATAAAACCATAAAACCTATACGTATTACAAATGTTTTCCGCCAGAAAAAAATAGCCGAATCTTTCCTTTTTTATCTTTTAGGACGTAAGGTATGTTAACTTGAAAACAATTGAGCTTAACATAAAGATACGTATGACTTATCAGATATATGTATTTCATTTATGATGTTTACTTCATTGCAGATTTCTCAGTTTATCTTGATTATTCGCTAGTATTCCCCTTGATGTGTGTCTGCTTTGCATGCCAAACAATTGTTTGATCCAGTAAATCATTGATGATCCTGCTTGAAATGAACATGGATAAGAATATAATAATACAGTGATATTCAATGGACATAAGTGTAGTTTTGCAACCGGATTACTGTCATACGTTATGGCAACCTATATTTTTCAAATAGCTATAGAAGATCGTTTAGGCAGGCCCTGACTTTAAAACTATTTTATAGTCAATTGAAGATGTGATCCAAGAAGACTGAAGTAGTGATACACTTAAGACATTGTAGGCCTGAAATAACTATAAGACTAATACGTTTGGGATGATATTAGCTCGTTAGATGCATCTTCTTACTGTCATAAATGATTGCATTTGTATCCGTATATTTCGTTGATAGCACAAACGGGAGGGGAGTGAACGGACGGATGAATTCTTGCGTAACTTTGAAGACATTTTCACCTTCTAATACTGCCTACTGGAAACATTATGTTCTTCGCAACAGGTGTCATTAAACATGTTCTTATTTCGTGATCTGCGTCTATCATACGTCCTTAATAATGTTACACTCTCGACGAACATTGGTCTTAGGCCTCTACCTTTACACAAAGGTTTACATTTCATACATTATGGTATCAAAAACGTAAAAGCGACCTAACATCTGTCAACACGGGATGATTCATATTTTGCAGTTGGCCTGATTATATGTTAGACATAAATGCCTCCTACTTATAGCAAATTGGTACATTCAAATATCGTTGCTTCATTAAAGTTGTTAGAAGTAATCTCATTATTCGGGCTAATCAATTTTGTGTTACTGATAAGTCAATGTCTTCTTCACACCTGAATCCATGATTTACACAGGTACACACGAACCCTTGGTAAGCCTCCTTCAGTTGGCAACATAAAATCGAAGGTCTTCAACTAAGTACCACAGCATAAATCTATTGTGACTCGACTGCAAATAAATAAAATTGTACAGAGCTTTATTTTATATGAAAACATAAACACTATAGTAGCAGGATTACTATTAGAAAATATACTGTATTTAAAACATTTTGCGGACAATTGATTGTGATTATATTTATACGCATTGCATTTCTGATAGATTGTATGAGAACATTATATGAAACAATTACCGTGATATCTAAATATAATTGCCAAAGAATCACCAATTATTGTGTATATTTTTTAAAGAATGTAAGAGTGTATATAAATCGGGGATCACATTGTCGGAACAGCGGAGTGTTATTAATTTCACAGGTAAAATTAAATAGCAAGTATACTTGACTGTGTCTTACAGATTATTAATGAGGCTCAAACAATACTGCATGTTTCTCAAATGCGTATCCGAATTTTCGTGATTGGTTAATCAAGTTGAGAATTATTTTCCATCATCATAAACTCAATCACGTTCATAGCAAATAAACCCAACAAAAGTCCTTGCTTGACACTGTGCTTGATATATATCTTCCTCTCTCTATCTGGGGCTCCGAGTGGCCAAGTGGTCAAATTCGCTCACCTGTACGGATCACTACCATCTCATCTCTGTTCTCCGTGGGTTCGAGTCTCGGGCTCGGCCAATGTGGGTACGTGAGAAACCTTGCCTGTAGCTCCTCGCGGGACAATGTTTGTTCCGGTGTTTTCCTGTGTACTTCCTCTACCATTTCTACTGACCGCCATGTATAGTTTATATTGTGCTGAAAACTGGCTTTGACCTCATAACAACAACAACAGCTCTTTCTCTCTTTCTCTAAATCATGAATAAAAACAAGCAAAATAGAATGCACAGGATAAAACAAAAAAATATCAAGAACATCTTTTTCCAGGCTACAGTGTGAACAATTGCTCTTTATTAAAATAGGTTCATATCCTTTGATGACATAAATAAATACAGGAATCAGCCCCATCCACAGTAGTATTTCTAAAGTAATTAGATTATTATTCAAATTCATTATTGTAAAATATAAGCGTTTACAAATAATCTATATGATTAACTAGATACTAATCTTTTTCACTGATGATCTAGTTAAATCAAATTCTTACATAAAAGAAAGTATGTAATGATATTAAGTATGTTAAATGTTCAGTAAATAAATAATAACAAGTTAAAAATAGCAACAATTTCTAAGGCAACTGAACACTTTAAATCAAATGCAATTATCCAGGCAAAAAATAAATATTCATTGAAACCTTTGATGCAAACATCCCTGAAATGCTAAGCAACTGAGGCATCCAGGCAGAGAAAGCATATGGAAAGGGGGCCCCGAGTGGCCGAGTGGTCTAAAGCCCTCTTCGTTACGGATCACTGCCATCTCACCTCTGTCTGCGGCGGTTCGAGTCTAAGATTCAGCCAATGTGAGTATGTGAGAAAGCTTGCCAGTAGCTTCTCGAGGGTCGGTGGTTCTTTCCGGGGTTTTCCCGGGTTCTTCCTCCACCATTAATACTGGCCGCCATGTATAGCCTATCGTGTGCTGAAAAATGGCGGTAAACCCCACAACAACAACAACACAAAGCATATGGAAACGAAAAGCAATTCTTAAGAGTGCAACAGTTCTTTTAGCTCCAGACTTCAGTCAATAATTTAAATTGCATGTTGATGCAAATGATGATGGTATTTGTGCAGTATTGATTCAAGAAGAATAAATGGTTTAGATCATCTAGTGTTTTATAATTCTAAAATTAATTAAGAACCAGAGAAATTATTTCACAATCGAGGAAGAATTGTTGTCGTTGATACTACATTTGCAAAACTATGAAGTGTTTATTTCTGCTCCTTCTCAGAATGGTGTCTTGATAAATTACAAACCACTTATTTTCATTCGCAAGATGAATCACAAAAATCAGAAATTAAGACGGTAGATTTTGATGTGGCTTGAGTACAATATTGATATCAGGCACATGTAAAAAGACGGTCTAGTACCATATGCCCCTTCACGTGTAACGTGAACATACATAGGTATTTTATTGTTTTGTGGACATTTCGTCATTCAAAATATTTCATCTGATGCAATATTTATCATATATATATATATATATAATATATATATATATATATATATATATATATATATATATATATATATATATATACATACATAGATAGATAGATTAGATTAGATAGATTAGACAGATAGACTAGATAGATAGATTAGATAGATAGCTTAGATAGATAGATTAGATAGATATATAGATAGATAGAGAGATAGATATATTAGATAGATTAGATTAGATAGATTATATAAATTAGATTAGATAGATTAGATAGATTAGGTAGATTAGATAGATTAGATAGATAGATTAGATAGATTAGATAGATTATATAGATAGATTAGATAGATAGATTAGATATATAGATAGATTAGACAGATAGATAGATAGATTAGATAGATAGATTAGATAGATAGATTAGATAGATTAGGTAGATTAGATAGATTAGATAGATTAGATAGATTATATAGATAGATTAGATAGATAGATTAGATATATAGATAGATTAGACAGATAGATAGATAGATTAGATAGATAGATTAGATAGATAGATTAGATAGATAGATTAGATAGATATATAGATAGATAGATAGATATATTAGATAGATTAGATTAGATAGATTATATAAATTAGATTAGATAGATTAGATAGATTAGGTAGATTAGATAGATTAGATAGATAGATTAATAGATTAGATAGATTAGATAGATTATATAGATAGATTAGATAGATTAGATAGATATATTAGATAGATAGATTAGATGGATAGATTAGATAGATAGATAGATTAGAAAGATAGATAGATTAGATACATACATACATACATACATACATACATACATACATACATACATATATACATACATAGATACATACATACATACATACAAAGAGACTACCTGTTTTAAAGTCCATTTATGAAAATAAAACTTCATACGATACAAATCAAACATAAAAGGTCAATAACACAAAATCGATGCCTCTAACTAAAACCGAGAGTTTCTCTAATTGTTATTAGCTCATTTTGCTATTTCATCTTTTTTTGTTCGTGTTTTTCAAAAATTCGCATATCTTTTGTTTTCCCACCGTGACACTGATTTGTGGTCGCGTCTTCTCTGCTGCTGTAATGTGCGAGTAGTTAAATCATTAACATGTCAATAAGAAAATGTCGCACAAAGAGATTAACTCTAGAGCGACTATAGTCAATTAAGAAATAAATCCCTGTTCGTAATGCTGCCAAGCAGCAACAATAAGCTCGTCAAGAGTCTCAGGTGGAATTTGCAGAAGGTACAGGACAATTGTTATAGCCACTGAGACGGCTTATAAAGCACTTGAGTCATTGCCTGTTGATATTGCTGTCCGTCTTCAAGCAGTTCGACCACCACCCCAGCAACCTCCTCAACCATAACCTAAAGTTCAATCACAACCTCTGCCAAGAGTCAGAACTAACATTACAGATAAATTTAAGCCTGAAGGTATTGCCGCTATCAAAGATCAAAGCAAAATACTTAATATTGCTGCGTTTGGAAATCATGATAGAGATAAATATGTAAAATCCAAATATGTTAAAACTTTAAAGAATTCTGATTGGATTAGGGATGTATATCGCATCGCTACGAATACTCAACAATCGGATCTGATGATGATGTTAATAATGTTAACATTTTTATCCAGACAGTAGATGAGCAAAATAGACGATTAATTTTGGAAAGCGAATAAAAAGAAGAATAAATAAAGCTGCAACTTGAAAAGGCTAACGAAGAAGGGAAACAAGGAGAAAAAGAAATGAATTCGAAACTTAAGGAGGTTGAACGAGAAAGGAAACAAAAAGAAGAATAAGATTTACAATTTGAAGAGTTTAGACGAACGAAGGAATAAAGTTCTTCACCAAGTGAGAACGAAGCAGAAGAAACAAAAGCAAAATAATCATTATACATAATGTAACACACTAATGTTGTACAGTATTCAATTAATAATCCAAGACAATTTACCGTACACAGAATTAACAGTAATTTTGGTCATATACGCGAAAATGTGACGCTGACCTGAGTGTTTCTTTTATTTTTTTAATTCATTATATGTTGTTTATAAGATACTATTATATCTCTGAGCTAACCTTGCCCAAAATATGTGTCAATGTTTAACCGACTTTTCTCGGAGCGAGAATCATTATTTTAAGCTGATACAAGAACATTGTTTAGCTGTAATACATGATAATTGTCGTATGTTTTATTGTGGTTGCGGTGATGTACGTTATAATTATAACTAAAATCATTCTAAGCAAATATTGTTTTGATTCTTTTCCGTGATTACTTTATACGTCTTAGATTGAAATAAAAATATTGTTTTGTTTTTTAAAACTAGCCATTCGTGCTATAAGATCTTGAAGCAGAATCGGTCGTTTTATTGTATTGTTCATATATTAATTTGGCTGGAGTCAATATATTCAAATTGTTTAATTCAATGTATCCTTCTATGGAAATAAAAAGGGCTCTAACAAAATATAACATTGTTGTAAATAGAGACATCGAATGCAAGTAAATATTCAAATACTGATTTAATTCTTGAATTGCATTATTGTGATCCAGTACAAGATTGTTGATGTATCACGATTATGCGTGTCACCAAAGGTTCATCAACACCTTGAGCGCTGGACTTAATTTATAGTTCCACTAAAGTTTATTAAGAATTCTAATCATTAGGACATGTTTCTGCAATTCTAGGTTTATTGGGATTTAATTTGAAATAACATAATTTCTATTTGGTGAATTAGACAAAGCTTGGTGCTTGTTAATATTTTATATTGCTCGTTTTAAGTCAATAGAATCGTACCAATATTCATAATAATGAGCAGTCCTTAAAAAATAATAGCAACGCTTCGCCATATGCTCATAGCCCAACACGAAACAATAATACATTTTTTTCAAATTGTTTCCTTCTTTGAGAAAAACATCATGCATACGTAGATTCTTCATAGATAATTACTTAGATTTTTATAAAACTTTACAAGACCTCACTACCTTTACATAAAGTTAGAGGAAATAATAGTGCATGAATAATACCGTATGATTTGCATCTGTTAACTATATTGCAAAACTGCTGGCTTATTTTCATTTATGTTTATGTAATTGGTAAACCATTGTTGAGAAAAATAGCCAATGTCGGTTTCTGTCCCACGACAAGGCAATCTCAGTCATGTATCTCCATATTTCTCTCGGCAGAGCCTCGTGGGGAGAAAAATAATGTAACCGCTTGTCTGTGTCAATGTTTCTCTGCCCACACAAGAACTATCGCTTCAGAAACTATTCAGTTGATTGATTCATAGGCAGTGAACATCAAATATCTGTTTGACAGTGTATATCAATTTTCGAAGTAGTGTTTTGGCCTAATTGTGGTATCTAGCATTGTAACTTCGCTTGTTGGCGACCGCTGGACTGGGAAATCTCTTGCGTAAAACGTCATCTCGCGTGTTATTCGAGGCCAGGTCCTGGTTTACAAGGAGACTGCTCTGTTAGTAACAAAAATTTAAAACTCCTTAATGACACAAATGTGTATAACTTCCCACGTGAGTTCCTTTAAATACTTTTGCATACATACTGTAAAGACAGCATATTTTAATGCGTACCAGTATTGGCGTTAATGAAGCTTAACTGTGATTGGTTACGAAAACATATAATTTGGCCTATACATTTGAAGATATACTCCTTTATCTGTGCTTCGACATCGCGAACCTTTACAAGGCGGCAGTTAGGAGCGCTCGGGTGTATATCCGCATGACTGTCACAGGATGAAGCCGGGTTGGGGACTGGATTAGGGAAGACACCAAAAGCAACTGCGTTTACAAGATGTTTATTTATAAACGCAATTTAAATATTAACAAATCTGAAACCATTATAAACAAAAAGATAAGGAAAATTAAAAAGTTCCTAACATGGAACTATCAACAACTAACTCAACGAGGAAAAAACTCTAAACATTAATTTAACGAATGGAATTTCAAAACAAACGTGAAATCCTATCACCGATCAACAAAATAAAAGTGACCTACACACCAATATAGAGTCTTGAATGTATCGTTCAAATAACGATTTAGAAAAGAATGTAATTACGACTGTATCTTTCAAATAACGATTTAGAAAAGAATGTAATTATGAATGTATCATTCAAATAAAGATTTAAAAAAGAAGGTAAATTTGAACGTATCGTTCATAAAACGATATTTAAAAGCAGTGTAAACTACGAACCTATCCATCGTTCACACAACGGTATTGCAATAGGAATGAACAACATTATAAACCTATCGATCGTTCAAATAACGATATAGCAATAGGAATGAATGAAAATATGAGCCTATCGATCGTTCACATAACGATATAGCAATACGTGTAATTATGAACCTATCGATCGTAAACCGATATTGAAATAGAAATGAATGAATGAAATGATGAACCTATCGATCGTTCATATAACGACATAATAGGAATGAATGAAATGATGAACCTATCGATCGTTCATATAACGACATAACAATAGGAATGAATGAAACGATGAAATGCAATTGTGGAAATAACATGGAACACTATAATTATCGTGGCGCCCATTTGACGACCAAGATGTTAACTCCGGTTCCACGCGCTCTAGTAAATGGCCAGAGAAGCACCCACGCATGGTTCGCTCCTCTCAGTCTGTTGAAGGATCCCTTACATCACAGACCCGTTGGTCGCAAAGCCCTGGTCCCTCGCAGCGAGAAAACCAGTCCACTCTTCCGATCCAACGTCACCAAAACACAGCGTATACGTCACAGGAAACCCCACAGAGTTCTGTGACTCCACATCAAACGATGTACAAGGCATAGCAGGCATGTATAAAGCAGCTCTACAGCTGGTGACTCCACATCAAACCATATACAAGGCATGGCATTTAGGCAGCTAAAATGATAACTAAACCGTGTAGTACATATGACACGGTTAAGTACTTCTGCATTGGTATATGTTGCGCATGCGCGCACATGAATTCATTACCAATTACATTAATCGTTTAATACATGCAGCGTATAATTAAATTCAATTTGTCTGTTCAGTTGCAACAAATAGCTAACTCGAACCAGACTATAGTATTTATAATATAGCGTTGTATAACCTAGGTATTGACTCTCTGTAGAATTTAGAATAAATGTTTCCTGCTCATTAGCTGCTGCATTCAATGAATATGTTTGCAGATACAAGTCTTTTTGAAACATTAATTAAGGTTCTAAAACATCTAAAGTATGAAAACAATTCAGTCATATAAACGAATAATAATAAAGAATTGTATTACCTCTACAGCTGGAGATTTGCTTCGGTAAAGGGGTAAGCTTCCTGACAAGACTTGGCGTAATGTAATTTGGTTATAGGGAATTTGCTCTATAAGTACACGAGCTGTAACAGATATGCTCAGTTAGGTACTTAGTTTCCCCGCTGCAGGCAATTTGTTCGTGCTGCATGGTCTTGAACTTGAACATCAAAATCATTAGAAGATTTTATTATTGGGACGTATAAAGTGTTATTCGTGGATTATTCTTGGATGATTTTGGGATTTGATTCTTAAAACCGTAAGTTCATATATTTTTTATTTTGACAGAATTTTTCCAGGGAAATAAATAATTATATATTTCAAAGCTTGTTGTTTTCTCTCTTTCTTGTGTTACTGTTTATTCGAGCCTATAAACGTAACATAAGATTCGATGTATGTATGTATGTATGTATGTGTGTATGAAGGTATGTATGTATGTATGCATGCATGCATAAATGTATAAAGAGAGAAAAGTGAGAGACTTTAGTAGTTGTATAAATGTTTTAGGTGACTGATAATGTTATCAAAATCTAGACTGCAGTATCAGAAATTATTTTGAAAGATTTAATTTAATTTCTAAACTTTATATCTGCCGTGTGTTTTCAATATCCACACTTGAAATCAGTATTGTTTTGATGAATGCTAAATTGTGCCAACCGACGAAATTGTATGATCACAAAATCGTCAATTTTCTTCGAGACCTGGAAAATATTATTTGCCGCAGTGTTTAATAATTCTGTATATCTGTATGTCTACTTACAACTGCAACTCTGTGAATGCAATTTAACACCGTCCGTGTTAAGAGAGAGATAGAGAGGGTGAGTAGTTATTGGTAGCAACTTTTTTTAAATCGCTAAGTTTACTACTTTACTGTTTCATAATCAAATTTATGTTTCCATTCATTTTGGGTATTATCAATTTGCTCAATTTTTAATATTTTATTAGCACTTTTTACAACATACATTGCTGAATTATTGACCAGGATGTTGCAAATATTGTTTTCTATTCCCAGGATCCCACTGGTGCACCATGGTCAATTCAAGGGATGTATTCATCTAAAACCGAATATTCATCAAGGGCCTTGGAGCTATTTTCAACATGGCAGAAGCAATTTAGCATTGCTAAAAGTCTCAAGTATAATCTTGCCCTGGCAGTTACAGGGTGAGCATCTTTGTAATGGCGCGCTGGAGAGACTGTAGAATGAGCTGGCGAGATCGTAGGGCGAGCTAGAGAGATTATAGGGCACGTTGGAGAGATCGAAAGGTGATCTAAGAAAGGTGAACGTGAAAGATCATAGTTGAACTTGAGAGATGGTACAGCGATTTAGAGAGATCATACTTCGAGCTGGAGAATGCGTGCTACAGTGATCAAAATGGAGATGGAGAGATCTTACTGTAAGTTTGACGGATCGTAGGACAAGATGGACAAATCGTATGTGAGCTGGTAAGAACGACCTGGAGAAGGTGAATAGGTCTATGCGATATTTAAGGGGACAAACTTGAGTAATTAATTGTATCTTGGAACGAAATTATATATAATACAGTCAGGAAACTGTATATCAATTTCTTCAAAACCTATTGGCAACTGACTTTCTCATCTCATATATTTTCATTTAGTACTGTTGTACTAATCGTGGTCTTAAAATATATCACGGAACGGAATAGCAACCAATAATTTAAGTAAAGTCAGCAACCACTATGTTTCCTACATTACAAAATGAAAATTCAAAACATATAATACAGTGAATCAAATTCCAAATAATCATACATGTTTTATTAAAATTCCAAACGTATAGAATGTTCAGAACCAGTTTCAATAGATTTGAATGTCCTTACATAAAAGTGATACAATCTAAAGTTAAATATACGACATATAACACATAACTCACCATAAAATTAGCGGTCACATTTAAAACAGTATGGGCAGCTAAGTAAAGCTACACTAGAGATACATGAATTGTTCAGTTCCAAATAAAATATGTGTAACCCCCAATGATGTTCAAGAACGCTGATACGACTTCTCAACTTTACAAGACTCTATAGCCTCTCTACAACAAGTTATCAACCATTCCCGTATTGTATTGCCAGTTGGCTTAACAAGTATTGATTGGTGAATCGGACGTTAATTTTATCTCGTTCTTTTGTCGATTTCATAGCTTTTGCATGTTATTTGGACAGGTTTTTCTTCTTTCTGAGCAGTGTCTGGAACGTAAATCAAAGGTCTTCTAATTTTACTTGGCATTTTCTAACTTGTTCTTATGTCTATCTTATCAAATTAATGTGTGTGTTTCAACACATCAGTAGCTTAGAGAAAGAATTATGTGTCATCGCTGAGCAGGATTTCAACTTTGCGTCGGGATTTGATGAAATTTATTATTTAACTCAGCTCTCGTTTTCATTCAATAAATACATCAATCTATCATCACGTGAGAGTTTATGTAATACCTGACATCATATGGATCGTTTGATGTTTGTTAAAGAACGTCAATCTGCCTCAGTTTTCATCAATATCTGTATTCGTGTTATTCGTATTATCTAGATTTAACATGTAATTTAACAGAGATTCATCCTTTAATGTACGACAATACATCTTCAGTTTTCAATTTTTCCTACCTCAATGCATGTGTTGTCAATTGATTTCGTTAATAAAATGTAATAGTAATTATACTAGCAATTTCGTCATCAACCGCATCTATCTGTGTAGGTGGCATTGTATTTTTTGCTTATTCCTTTTACACTAGTCCGATTGTTTCCAGTCAAAATAACGCGGAGATACATTTCTTTATGATTTTGAGGTAAGTAAGTTTGTAAGAAAACAGCTAGACCTTGAACTCAAATACCAGTAAGCAATGTATGTTTAACAAACAAATATGAAACCAAACACAAAAATAGTCCTGTAGGACAAACCACTACCCTCAGTTACAGATCAAAGTTGAACCACACATTACAAATTACATGTACACGAAGATATAAAGATATATAGACTAATAAATCTAACTACTGTGCAATTTCGGAAACCCCAGAATTGCCAAATTTGGCTGTATACAATCTAATGTCACATACATGTTTGTTTGTTAAACATACATTGCTAACTGATATTTGAGTTCAGGAACGATCGGTCTTTTTATACAAAAGCATGACCTCGATAAAAATCAACCACTGTACTGAAAGAATGAAATAAAAATCGAAACTTGTTTTCTTATCTCAGCGATCTCTGAATCAACGTCGGGAACTAAGTCAAAAATAGAAACAGTGTTTCTATTATTAGGTATTTATGAAAAGAGTCAGGTCAAACTGAATTTTCTAGAAAATATCAAATTCCTAGTGAACTAAATTACATTGCATTGACATGTAATGAACATAAAAATAAAATTTAAAACTTACAGACAATTTAATTGAATCAAATATAAATTAAATCAAATATGCATAATAATACTAATAATAATAGATAGATAGATAGGTAGATAGATAGATAGATATATAGATAGATATTGAACAATTATTTTAAGCACATACTTTTGTTTCTTTAATTTACAGGCAAACACTTAGTGAAACTTTTGTGGGTATGTATCAAATTGCCTTGTCTTATTAATTTTGTAACACTATATAGTTATACATTTCAAAGCTCAGATATAGTATATATTCCTTAAATAGGCAATGATATATTTCATATATTCTGTTCTGCAAACGTATTTTGTTAACAAAATTGTTCCACCACAACATAGTTTAAGTGTGCATCTCTCTCTCTCTCTCTCTCTCTCTCTCTCTCTCTCTCTCTCTCTCTCTCTCTCTCTCTCTCCAGTGTCACTCATCTCTACTTGTGGACATGAATTAACCATACTAACCTCATACTGACCTAATTATATACCTTGCTGGTGTGAATTGTACCCTGACGTCACTCTAATTGCTTTGAAACAATGCATTTCACAGATTGATGTCCTGTAACAGACCAAACAAAAATAAATCAAGCAATAAATAAAGAAATTCTATGAGCTTAACAAATACATCAGGTCGATTTGATGTCAGCGTGATTATGTGGTAATGCATGGCATAGATCAGTTGCGTTTTTGAGATCATGGACTGCAGTTGTCCTACAAAATGTACACATTTAAATGATTTCTTTGATGTGAAACAGCCCAGCCACGACCACGTGAATTTGATCAATCTATTTAAATTAACTGATATTACATGGACCAATAAATCATGAACTTTTCTTTTTTAAATTCCGGTTCTATTCAGAGATATTATTGTGTTCAAACAATCCTGGGTGCTTTCTTTGGGAGAAAAATGAATTTTCGAGTGTTACATTACTGCTCCCATCAAATGTTGTGGCGACCACTCGTTAAAGCGTCGGACTCGCGACCAGATAGGTTGGGTTCAGATGAGGCTGAGACCAGGCGAACGCTTGCTTTGTCCCTAGAAAGGCACATTGACCTAATTTATTCGCCAGGAATGCATCTTTCTTCTATTGATGAGCAGCTAAATATCAAGCAAGCAAAATGTTCAAATAACCTCCATAAAGACTTTCATTGGGCATCTAATGGGTATGGTAGGATAGGTTGAAATATTAGATTTTGAATGAACGTAATGAAGCCATGAATACCCATTTCTAGGACAGCTCCTATTCTGCCGGTAAATATGGAAATGTTAACAAGATACCATGTTGTACAATATTAAGTTTACAGATACTTTATGACCAGATATTTTGATTGAATACTCAGGTACTGCAGGAAGAACGTGGCTTTCGGCTGTGTTTCGCGGATAGCCATTATCATGCTTCCATTATCGAAGATAGAGAAAACTTCCTTGCAATTGATGCTGTTCACGAGCTGGGACATTTGTAAGTTATATATGCAAGACTGCTACACTGATTTTATCAAATCTTATATTTTGCATCCCAGAAAAATGTTACTGTTCTATATGTTGTGAAAAGATTGATTTCTGTCAGTCGAATTCAGAACCATGATGCTTCATTCTCAAAAGCCTTGGATCTCACAAATAATATTATAGTTTGGAAATATTTCAAGCTTTACACTCGATATTAGACATGAAACCAAGAGTAAATATTAGTCATAGAACATTCACATTCTCTAATGACAGGTTATGTTATATATCTGAAATGTTTGAGATTTTGCTCTTTTGTATTTTTTAGTTGTATATTGATTACATACTTTCAGCCAGTAATCCAAATCATTAAATATAGAGAGAGATTGCCGTTCTTTTATGTCTGCTGCAGCTAATGTACAGTTTCATATAAGAGATAATACATAAAACCTGAAGGAAAATGCCTGCCACTACCTTGCTTTAATTAAACTAAATAAGTATGGTATAATTGAAGACCATAGATTATTCCTAACAAATTCGTAAAGAAAATGTATTCTGATGAGTGAATATCTCCTCTATGACAAATTATTGATATCACATCAGACGCAGGAACAAAAACACAATGTGGTCGATTTACACCAGGCCATAATTTCACTTCTTGGGTTCTTAGGGTCATTTTCAAACCTTTATTACAGTTGTTGCTGAACAAAAAAAGACGAATCAATTTTGTCTTGATGAATTCCAAATTTTAAGAGCGATAGAAACAAATATTAATTTAGGCGCTGACTCGAGAGACCCTAAAGTGAATGCAAAGTAGTTTAGTATGTTGAAAATAATAAATATATTATAGGTTCTATAATTTATATTATATAATATATTAATTATGAGAAAAACACTTGAATGTAAAATTCATGTTTTTAAATACATTTACGTTTGAATAATCATTTTTATGTATACATAAATAATTGTTTAATGAAAATGAACTAAACAGATCGGTATTTTTATCCTAAATTTTAAATGAGGAGTGTTTTATAGAGCTATTAATTTCATATCATGAACAACATAATTTTCGTTAGCCAATCAAACATGGACACATTTTAAAATTAATAAAATTACCTTCCAGTTTAGCTGTTAATTGCAGTTGATATTAAATTATCCATTCCTCTTCAATTTTCCTTATTTCTTGTCATAAAGAACATGAATTATAAATTCATGTGAAGGCTTTACGGATATTGTAAGTCAACATTTAATATTAATAAATATGATAATCATCTGCAATATTATCAATGATAACCATAATGATGCCTATGAATTAAGGTATCATTGGCTGATGAGGTTTCAACGTTTCTAGAACAATTCAGTAATGTCTCTTTGGTTGCATCATGTCATTTGAATAGGCATGTTCCTGCAAATATTAGTAGCGCTATCTGTCACGTGAGATATATTGTGAAATAAGAGTCGCAGTATTATTAGGTGTATCTAAAGAGAGAACTAAACAATCAGGTTCATTCCGATTTTAGCGTCATCCTCATTTCTTGTGTTCGTCTTGTAAGTCTGTAGACGTGTCTTATGTTATGCTTAGTTTTTATTTGTGAAGAAAGTTTTTGTTTTGACTTTTCTGTTGAAATAGGAAATGCTCATTATTTGTAATTTGATACTATTTTGGAACTGCTGTGAATTATATTAAACAGTTCTGGACGACGTCATCTTGAAAACGCCACGATTCTTGGTTGACCAGTACATTTCCGATTTTGAAATTGTAACATAATTTTTCATTTATTTAAGGCTTTCTTAGAATCTTATCAAGACTATTCAATATATAATAATGTGCGTTCTCTCTCAAAGTTTTGAAATTAACTAATATAATATTTAAACATTTAATCAACAGTTTTCAATGCATAACTTTCATTCTTTATATTTGATTTTTTTAAAATCATTATCTGGATAATCGAGTCCTTCGTCTTAATGTGTCTTACTGTGACTTTATCTCTCCATCAGCATATATTCTGAAATCAAAAAATATTCTAGATTTATCTTTAAAGTATTTATCATGTTTTGAGTTTTAATTTCCTTTTGAAATCATCTTCATTTTCAGGATGCTTAGCTTGTATAATTCTAATAATATTCATTTTTAAACTGTGCTGTATTTTATTCCAAATATTATTCATCCCACGTCTAATTACGTATTTCAAATTAATTTAATTTCTGTTGAAAACATTGACATATCTCAGTATCAACAGATTCTTTACCTACTAGAGATCTTCAAAAACGTTGCTGAGGTCATTATATATTTAAATAATGATATACCTATTGTATAATTTATATTGTACACGTAGTGCACACGTCTATAGCATGCTTAATTATATGTTTGCATCTTTACATAAACTACGGATATTGTTCGAATCACAACAATTACATTCCTCCCTAAAGTAAATAATGCTAGTATTTTCCAAGTTCCCAATATGTTTGGCTATGATTGTCAATTAGGCATTATAGGTGTCATTACTAATATTTCATCTCGTATATAATTATCATTCTTTTCACATCTAAACATATATAACCATTATAATTCCCTTCTTAAATGTTTATTTTATCATCAGTCAAAAAGGTTATAAGTTCAATCAATTTAAATCCAGAATAGCACACATAAATTTTCTTCATTCTGGAATCATTTTGTTACATGTTTTAGACATTTCACAAGTTACGTAGAATCCATCCAAAACCCAACTAAAATTTATTTGAATCATTCCACATATTGATATTAAATGCCCTCTAGAACATTATCCTGAATTTTATCTCATTTAAAGTATTTAAATGCCCTCACAAACATGCAATTAATTTTTTATTTATCTTAAATTTATTTTAATACATGCGACTCCCGTCTAGAAATCAACTCAGATTCATTTTTAAATTGTTGTAAATCCTCTCTAAACCGCAGTTTGAAACCATTTTATGGTCATTTTATATGAATTTAAACAGTAATGGAAAATCTGTTTGACTCATTTTACATTAATTTAAATCCTCTTCAGAATTTACAAATATCGTTGCCGTAGGGCCATGAATCAATATTTAACAAACCAATAAATCGTATAAGTTTGTTCGCATGCGCCCGTTTACGATCGCTCTTGTGATTCATGTCTTTTGACATGCAAGGTGTGAAAATAGTAAAACTTGTCGAAGATATTGTTCCAGTTCAACGGACACATTAGAAATATCTAATTGTTATTTTAAAGTTATCATGCTTACATCGGAATTGCAGATACGGGGACTAATAAAATAAATATGTATCCGACTATTACCTTTTGACATATGATTTTGGCTAATATATTTAGTTCTCAGCACGGCGTATGCTGAATATTTATAAATGCATGTACAGAGAAATATGTTCTGTAAAGAACGTGTGAATGAGGGTTATGTTGAGTATCGTTTAGTCCAATATTTACTCTTCAATCAGTGATAATGATGGGATTTTGTGTCATTTTCTGAAGAATTAATAGCATTTATTTCAAATAGGACATCGAAAACTTGAGATGCGGAGAACCATAATCTATCACGCATTTTGTTCTTCCGTAATTAATATCATAGGCATGAGGAACATTTTATTTATCTACTGATTTATTCATTTCAGCATTTCAGCAACGTATGATCCAACATCTGGTCTTTGTTTGAATGGATACATAATGGCCAAATCCTATCGTACGTCAACAGGAATAAACCAGCATACATTTTCCTCATGCAGCTTAACTAATATTATACAGTTCCTGCTTAACATGGGGTAATTCCTTTTCTTTAATGTATGTGTTGCACATTTTATTGCAAGTGCGTACAATGTAACAATGAACTATTTATTTGAGGATTAAACAAAGAATATTTACCATGCGAAGGTAAATTAATAAAATGAGTATTTGCGAAAGATTTCACAAAACGAATACATTTTCCATATCATCTTTATTGTGGTAAGCTAATCCATCAAAGAAATGATAGTTGGTAGCATTTGTATTCTAGATCAATGGTTAACTTAAACGTGTTCCGAATCTAAAATATATATTAGCTAATTGAAGAATTTGAAAATGTTGTCTGGGGATTTGATTTCAATGGCAAACGAATAATAGAAAAGAGCAACGACAAAAACGGCTGATTACATTAAAATGCCAAACAAATAACGCAACACTAAATTTTATGTGGTTATTCTTACAAGCGATATGCACATTATTTTTTTTAAAAATTGATCTTGTTCTGTAGGTTTTTAAAGAAAGAATTTTCAGTCAATTCGGAAATTACTTCATTAAAATTAAATTTTAACATGCCATATGTCATACGTTTGTTCGAGTCGTGGTTGCAATGTATGCATGTATATATGCATCTATTATGTATGTATATGTATGTATGTACGTATGTATGCACGTACGTACGTACGGATGGATGGATGGATGTTTGTATGTATGGATGGATGGATGTAACAACATGACTAAACCTTTTAAGTTGAATCCTTTTCTAGACCTTCTAGATGCACTCTTCGTCATTCCTTCACCGATGAAGAGTACATGTCAGCTGGATCAGAATTTGAAGCATTGGAATTGCTCAGTTTGGATGAACAATGTCAAGTCTTCTTTGGACTTACATCATACGCATGTAAAAAGGTATATCCGTTTTACTTTCCTAAACGAGCTACACTGCGTTATCTTCAGTTGTACCTTAGCTCCACTTGATCTTAATAATGTATTGGGTGTCTTGTTTCTTTTCTTTTTCTCTTACTTTCTTTGTTGTTTCTTTCATTTCATCTTTTTTCTGCCTCTCCCTCTATAATCCATCATTTTATTTTATTTAAATTAGTCTCCTTCCTCCATGTCTTTTCAATCCTTATTAATATGTTCCTTCTTCTTTGATTCTTGGTCTTTCTTAAAAAACTATTCTTGTTTTTGATAAGTATGATGATGAAAGCTCAACTTATCCCAGCAGGATGAAAGATATATAGATTCCGAATACCATAATATTATTAATTATTATAATTGTTGAATTTAAGTTTGCAGTTGACAAAATAATGCATGTGATACGTAGTATCCGTATATGCTTAAATAATCTAAATCTTATTTGTATAGTGACACCATTAAACAGAGTTATCAAAGTTGTTAATATATTTAAAACAGACAACGCATTTTTAAAATGTATTTGACACACAATTTATAAAACGAAAAAAGTAAAATACATCTTTCAAAAATCCTTATCGATCACGGTGATGATTATCAAAAGTTTTTAACATTTCAGTAACGTACTTTATTGCGTCAAAGTGTCTTGATCTGCAAGAAATGTTATACACGTATCATCAATACCTTCAGATATCTGCAATCTTGAAAGTTGCAAGAACTCAAGATCAGATTTAGATTTGTTTCTTACTCCGTTGGTGAGGCCTGAGAAATGACGGTTGTTATAGATCAAGGTCATGTTTCAAGAAGAAAAGAAAAACAGAAACCCAGACTAAACCGTTGGCCAGACCAATTCTAAAACGCATGCGTCTGTAAAGGCAAGCGTCTTTAATCACTAAGCCACAACGGGACCCTAATGAATGACGGAAACACTTTATAAGCTAACATAATTCTTAATTAACCTGCAGATATACAATTTATTGTTTCTTGTCGGATTATTTGTCATATCATTATTCTTTATTACTTTCTTTCTTTCATTCATTCTGCACCTCTATAAGCTACTAATCTGATAGGATGAGGAATATCAGGAAGAGGTTTTGGCCATGAATGACTGAAAACAATAAGTACGAATAGACATATTCGCATAATGTGCTACCAGTGATCAAACGTTCGACCATATCGCTTTCGGAATCAGCTTTAACCACACAAACAATGTCCATTGATACAGCTCTTTCACATCCTAAAATAAATTATATGTGTAATTTTACAATGGTAAATACCATAATCAATGGTCAAAAAAAAATACCAAATCATGACATGTGTGATTATAAACAATAATGTGTATTCCCCTAAGCATTCAAACCTACGGACATTCCCTAAATATTTGCATTTACCTACCTAAACATGCAAATTGTAATTACACCAAGATAAATGTTAACTCTGTTACACATTTAAATTACACGGAGATGCTGTCATTTACTGAATCTGTCTTAATGAAACAATGCTTGATCAGTGCACATTTTGTAATATTCAAAACCCTGTTGTTTTCGAAAGCAATGAAATATTTCAAACTGACCGCTAAGAATCATATTGATCCGATTTCCAAGCATGACAATACAATGTTACCATGCATTCTAATGAAAGTGAGGGTTGCGACAATGAATAGTAATATGAGCCTAATAGTAACATAACATAAATAAAAAGACGTAGCTTTGTTTCGAATACATTTGCAAAACTACAATCCACAGGAACATGATATGTGTACCAAAGGAATATTATGCCAGACGTCAAACAATTGCAATGGAACCATTAGTAGGGTGTTAGATCATTCACCATGTCAGGAACCATCCAATAAGGTCAGTGTAATCATATTGCGTTTCTAATCCTGCGTGTTCAAATCTAGCCTTGCCAATCTGCGAAATATTGTCTCATGTAATCTTTATCAGAAAAGGAAAAACGATAGTGGCACGCGGTTATCATTTTTAATAGAAGGCAAACGTATTTAACTAAGTTGAAAGGGATAGCAGTATTGTCATAATAATTTTGAAAAAGCATTCAGAATTTACAAAACAAAGGACATTTTAGCGCCCCAAAAATGCCGTATGTTAGACTTTACCGAGAAAGATAAAAAAGTATTTTAATGTTAGTTCAAATGATTTATACAAGAAAACTGTGCATTGTATGTATGGGGAGGGGTTGATTTATTAGATTTCCAAAATAAAGAAGTTGACAATTTACAGTTTTGTTATATAAATTTAATTCAATTGTTAGTGGTTTGTTTTCATTTTAATTTCATTACATGTTATTGTAATGTAACATTGTTTGCTGGACGTGACCTTGTCCAAAATTGAGGTCATTTCTGCTTGATCTGATTGACATTTTTATTTGTTTAACTTCATTTATGTAAACAACAAATAAAATCTTCATTATTCTCTAGTTGTATGAGATTATTAACATAATTATTATTCAGGTAAACAAGAAGTGGTAAATATATTGATCAGGGTCAGGGTTTTGGATACTCCTAAGTGAATTATATAAGCTATTGTGTTGTACATAAACAAGGATCATTAAATCATTCTAAAAGATTATTTTCAACTAGGTTATGGTTGGTTTAAAAAATGCTAATTGTGACCTGAGGACAAGCAGAAAACTATATTATCTTATGACTATGAGGATTTTACCAGCCGTGCTTTAAAATAGAGTACGTTAAGATGTATTATGTTGCGACTAATTTCGGCTAAATTTTATTTTCTTCACATTCTTGAAGTCAAGTGATTATTTTCTCTAGAAATAAAAAAGTGCTCTGAAAATATTATGGATAAAGAAATTTATTGGAATGTATACCGAATTCAAACCTGGAATAATATTTATTTGATTCAATAAGAGACTGTTGACACATCATCACTTCACATACCATAACAGACACATCATCGCCTTCAATTTTAGATCTATTCTGGACTTTTTATTACTAAGTTTGGTGTCTTTATCTTTATATTTTTTATTTAATTCGCAATATCACAAGTACTTTTTATAATTCTTTACTTTGTATTCTTTGTTAATATATATTTTGTTAAATTTTACAATGCTTGTTGCCTTCAAACTTTTCTGTTACTTTTCTTAAGAGCATGGATTCGTAACAGAATATCGGGGGCTCGTCTGGGATACGAATTTTGCTAAAATATTTCAGAAAACATTGTTTCTGAAATTTAAATTCATCTGGTTTCGAAATTTTATAAATCCCAAGTATTATATCACATTTTAGAAATATTTGGTGAGATCCGCAAGCTTTTTGCAACGCCATCAAAAGTGGACATCTTTATTTCAGATCATAATGAGTAGAAGTTAGACTCCTTGAAAAAAAGATGAACTGCTTCAACTTGCCCAAAACTACGATCTATCTCAGTCAAAAGATTTTTTTCGAAGCAAGAAATAAAAAATATTTTGGTCCAGTATTTGGTGATAAAGATTTGTGGGATACAATAGCTTTGGTTTCGATTAGTGAGCCGAGTCTTTATCAGACTAAAACATTAAAAAAAAAGAAAAACTAAAATATAGATGGAAGTAGAGTTAATAAAGCATGCACTTCAGAAGATAAAGAAGACAGAAAGAAAACGTGGAGCAACAAGTAAACTGGATAAAGAGGAAAGAGAGAGCAGAATGCATATGTAGAAAGAGAAAAGACATGTCTATAGAGACATTAAGATTTATATTGATGAACATATAATCGAAAACTGGTAAATTGCTGTACGTACTGCAGACGAATATTTATTACCTCGTAACGTATTTTTGTAAAGAAGTCTTTCACTCAGCCATCGTCTGGAAGAAACGTATTTCAGTCTAATTAAAAGCATTTCTAAATTTCAATCTGTTACAACATTTATAAATCAAGCTTCTGATAAGCTTGATCAAAAATCCTTGACTCTTCCTACGGATACCTATATCAAGAAGAAAGAACGCTTTATTTACCATTGCTACAAATTGAAAAATAAGCATCAAAATCAAGACACACCTATTCCAAATGCTCTTATTTCTAAGAGGTCACGGTCACAGTCATGTATTGAAAGCAATACATTTGTTGGGTCTATTAAAGCCCGGTCTGATTTTATTATGGAGAATCATTAACCATTCATCTCGAAGGGTCCTATATCACTCTTGGGTGATTCAGCCAATCAGATCCCTATTACACATTTCAGAGATAGGAGCTTCTCAGTCTATTATTATCAGGTATTTTGCCATTTGTCTGAGAAGACTTCGTCTAATGAAAAAGTTCTTATTCAAGGAATATAGTGCGGCTTTGTTAATGTTCCTCTCCATTCTGTAAATTTGTCATCAGACTTAATCTCAGGATCCGTTACAGTCGAAACACTTCTTTTTTTACCCACTCATTTATTACTAGGCAAGGACCAAGATGGAGACAAGGTTCCGGTTAACCCACTTGTAACTGAAATGCCTTGTTTAGATCAGAAACTCGATCCCATTGAAAAATAATTTCCTGATTTATACCCAGCGTTTGCAGTTACTATCGCTACGGCAAAGATAGCTCTTGAGAATGACTTTGATCAGGAAAATATTCCTTTAGCTGACACGAGTATTCGGCAGGCTTTTGAAGAGGTCACTGGAAACATTATAGAGAAGATTAATTTCAGAATCTTCATTTAAAAGAAGTTTATATTTTAACAACTTCAATGTCCCACGCACAGTGTGTCCAAAAACCAATGCAAATGGACTGAAGCCTAAAGATTCTTGGACTCATTCCTTAACATCAAACAGTAGTAAATGAATGCATTCATCTCTATATTTATTTCTATCGATACAATATAACCGAATCATATTTTTCAAAGTTTGATCAAATCTTTCTAAAGCCCCTTGGTTCTCAGGGTGCTAGCCAGAAGATTTGAATTGTTGGATGCCTAATTCGTACATAACTTTCTGGAATATTCCAGACATAAAGTTTGACCCTTGTACAGTTTGGAGAGATTTGGGAAGGCCAAATTGAGTAAAAAGCTTTATCAAAGCTTTTACTTTTGTTTTAGATATAATCTTCCTCAAAGGAGTATTCTCTGGCAATGTTGTTGATGCAAAAATCATGGTCAACAAGCATTGGTTGCCTGACAGTACAAAGCAACTAATACGATTTGCGGGAATGCCTGTATACTGTCGGAAAAGTTGTTCAAATTGTTCCATAATTGCTGAGCCCCTGGCAAGGTTATTGAGCAAGAAAACCAAGTTTCAAATGTCAGGAGGATTTTGATAAGTTAAAAGCCATACTTAAGAGTGTACAAAATTTCAGTCAATCATTTAAAATGTATGTCTGGTTGTTTGGTATATACTATCGACATTGTTCCTGCAGATGTACAAAATATTCTAGGCATTCAAAACTAGTCAAAAGAAGTTGGTATAAAATACATTTTTGTAACAGAGTGTTCCAGCTGATTATTATGTAATGTTTCATACTTCGAAAAGTGTGCCTGTACTGTATGATGTACCGTGGTATTTCTTTGTTTTACATATAAAAAATATATCACCTTTCTTAACAGGTTCATTTAAATTCATCCTGAATGTAAATATATGATCAATGATTATTATTTCCCATTTTCACATATACAAAGTACCAAGCCTCAGTAAAATCCTGTTTAGTTTAGTATGATATATTTTTACATGGTCTCCTCTATTAGGGCGTTAGATATAATTCAATCAAATGGTTAACAAAAATGCAATAAAAACGAGAAGATTGATGCTGATAGATAAAGAATATTAATTTTTTTACAAATTAAAAAGTATTTGATGACACATAACAAACAGTGGAACCTGACCTGTCGATCTAGCAACGGTTCATCGTGCACTGTACAGTCGGACCATTGGATACGTTATTAATACAGTATACACGGTAACATGTGATCATCTGATCCACAGATGGTACATTATTCACGGAAAAGGTCTGACCATCTGATCCAGTATTTCTACATAATGCAAGGTAAAATGTGATTCTCTGATCCAGTAAAGGTACATCATCCAATGTGAAATATGACCATCTGATCCAAAGATGGTACACCGTGCCCAGTAAAATCTGACCATATGATCCGGTAAATGTACATTATGCACTGTAATTTCTGACCGTCTAATTAAATAAGGGTACATCACACACGATAAAATCTCGCCATCTGATCCATTAATGGTACATCATTCACGATACCATCTGAATATTTGAACTAAATACGATGCATCATAATATCAAGGCAAATAATGCATTGTATAACTGTCCATCTGCTACAATGATGTTACATTATTCACTGTAGAATGAGGCCATCTGATCCAGATTGCCGTACGATCTAACTGGTGTACATCTACAATAATGATGCCACACCATGCACTGTATAAATATCCATCTGCTACAATGAAATCACATCATACACTATATAACTGTCTATCTACTACAATGATGGCACACTGCGCACTGTAGAACTGTCCATCTGCTACAATGATATCACATCAAAAACTAGAATCTGTCCATGTGAGCAATTGATACCACACCATAGTACGCACTAGAATCGGAACAACAATAACATATCGTACAAAGTAGAATCCAGTGAGGTCCGATTCAATGATAACATATCAAATACCATAGAATTTGTTTACACCATTTGTCTTCTGTGACATATGGGATGCACACGCATACAAATATCGGATTCAAGCCAAATTAGGGTGTGTGACATATGGAAAAAGTTATTCTGAAGGTCTCATGTTATATCAATGCAAACCAAAAATGAAGGAAACTTTTATCCATTTTGATGCATGGGATAAAAACAGTGTAATTACTGTTGTCGCCTGTGCTGAACACAACTTAAGGAGGCAAAAGGACTTCCTAAATAAGAAATGGTTTATCAACGTCATTGCTTCATTGTTTCAGCTTTTATTAAAACATTAAAAAATGGTAACATGATAAACCGATTTTAAATTATTCAAGACACGAATAACATAGCCTGATACTCTAGCTAGGCAAACCAACACAAGCAGGCGTTGTCGAATGGCCGGTACTATTGATGAAATTCAAGAAGATTGAAGTGATTAAAAAAGCGCTGGAAGTAAAAATATAGTACTCAATATAGTACTTAATCATGTATGCCTAGTTGTGTCGTTGTATTAGTCATTACTATATCGATTCAATAAGTAATGGTTGCTTTAAGTGTCACTAATTGGTACTCTCAGTTTCAGCAATTTTGAATGACTTGGTGGGTTGAGGTACAGTGAGAGATTGCGCAATTGTATGATTGCGCCTTAATTGTGTCAGAAATGCTTTCTTCAAATGAAAATCTTTTTTGTATTGTTCAACCATTGTTTTACATTTTGTTCCAACATTTTCGAATATACGGACTTATCCAACATTTAGCATGCTTATATTTCAGAATGCATTAACGAAACCGATAATGAGGTTGGGGTGGATAGACCTAGGTTGATAATTGAATATATACCTATTTATTGAAAGCATATTTTGGAAAATATTACATATATCTGGGTAAGTCAGGAATAAATATTAGTCAACATGCAATCCGTACTCATGGATCTAGATGTTAAATGACTGACCTTTTCAAATAAAAATTGTTAGATTTATATGCCTAGTAAATATGCAATGTTAACAATGCAAACTTTGCCATGCTGCAAGGTAAACATTGTACTAGAATAATCTGTTGCAGTTAAACAAACGATGTAACAGATCTTTTAAACACAACTCATTTTCGAAGTTAATAATATTTTCGTTTCTGACATTTCAGACATTGATGAAGTTTTTATTTTAAACAATATTAACAGTTTTATAAAATTTTATAAACGGAAAGCATTGTTTGATACAGACAGACCACCAATGGCCACAATCCACCAAAACAGTTCAAAAATTCTGAAACATGAAAAATCATATGCCCCTCCGTTAGCAAATATAAAAATTGCTATCAAAAATGTTTGCTCCATACATGTTTCATATTAAGTAATTCAGCATATACGAGTTTAAAGTGCAATTTTTATTTTGAAGTGTCCATGATTTATTCTTATATTTATTCACAACTTTAATTCGTGTATGAATCAATCTAAAGGGTCGAGGACCTTTTAGAACTGCTGCTAAAGACCTACAATTCATGAGTATATTACAATACCAGTCATGAATCTCCGAGACTTTTCACAAACGTGTATCTAGTGTCTATCAGTCTGCTTGCATGGATATATTTTATTGTTATAATATGTAGCTTGTCTTCATGGATCTACTGGTAACAAATTTTAAAAAAGAAAAAGCTATTACTATCAATGCATCATTCTTGCCAACTGGAATATAGTACTATCGAATTTTCCAGTTCAATGTTATAAACATCAAACTATATGAACCCTTTACAACGTTTCGCAGGTGCAACAATTTAACCATAAAAACAGCTATCATACAACGATTTTAAACTAATATATTCATATGTTACCAAAATATCACTCATGCAAACAATATTAATCACAAGAGTATATCTTTGGTTTATGAACTGTGATAAAACTAAGCAGGTGTTGTTGTTTTTCCAAAGAATTATTTATTTATTTCGTTTGCACCAATGCGTGCTAATACGTGCCAGCAAAACCTCTCACCAAGAATTCTCCAAAAATTGCATCACGGTAGACCACTTTACCGATCTACATTTAACATGAAGTTCTTATTCTTCACTTGCCTTATTGGAGTCAATTTCTCTGTCAAACAGCTTTTTTATTCATTTTGTAAGGTCTTGCAAGCATCGTCAGTGTAGTGAAGATACTTGATACTTTACCGTACAACAGAAAGTCGTCTGAGATAAATAGTCAGAAACTTTGCCCCTTTAATGGAGTTAAAAGTAAACAGTGGCAAAACTGGTTCCAAGAACACCATTTTAGTAAATCTAGTAAACACTTTTACTAGTAAACCCTATATGAAGATGCTTATTTTAAAGATGTGCTTAGTCTTAAATATGTAGACACTTGTATTCAGTGCCTACATTCAGTTGTGTTGAGCCGGTAAATATAAAAAAGCGCCAGCATACGTAAAGACATGTGACCTCACGTCCAGATCGCCTGAAGAATGACATCGTGTGCAATGTTAAATATGTAGTAGATTTTCAAAGTAAATATACTGTTTGTTGATAGCTAATGGTCCATAGAATACCAAATCACTACATCAAGAATAGGCACTTTTACGTTGTTTTGCGTTACAGCTGTCTGATGCAACAGGACGCCTGTGTTGTAGATTTAAGACAGGCTGTATTTAGCTTAATATATCGAGAGGTTTTATTTTATTTAATTTGTTTATATCATTTTCTCTCACGTGACTCTCAGCAATATTTATGAACTTTTATCATAATTGTTCTTTATAATATAAATCAGAGACAACGGATCGCATCCACGTCATATCATTATGTTCAATGTCTCACACACTGCATAGCGCTTCGGTACACATAGGCTAAATGTGACTTCATATTAAGTCATCACGTAATAAAACGTGACGTCATTTCCAGCTGTGCACTAAGCGTTCGTTTGACAAATGTGATATATGCCATCAATCGTGACTGATGCGGCTAAATTTTTTAAATACCGATATAGGTCAAAAACCAAGAAATTATGATGTTTACTCGCGGGACAGCTGTAGACCAATAAATGTTTGAAATACCCATAAAAGTCACCGATGACATACCTTAACAAATACAGAACTCCAACAAAATTTAATTAAGAAAGCAAGTGGATGGCCCTTTAACAGCTTCAAGACATAACTCATTTTGTATCCTCAGTTGTCCCTTTCAAAAAAATTGATAATACAGCCAGGTCTTGCTTTTAGCGTTGACGACACATACCATATAGTATCGCTTAACTGACAATTTAAGAGCAAAGAATTGTCACAAACGCGTGACGTTGATGCGCTCTAATATATATTCGTATCTGAAATATTTACAGGGATCAAACCCCTAATTCATTTCCCACAGAATTTAATTTTAATATATTTTTTTTTAAAAATAAAAGCAGTTTCTTTAATAAATTTGCATAGAAACCACACATGCTTCAATTTATCGAAGATAGATAAATCTTGAAACTTGGTTTGCAGCATTTTGTTCTGCTTCATTCTGCTAAACAGGACACTCCCTGGACTGCACCTAAAAACATATCCTCGCCCCAAGAATCTACCTTGTCAAAACTTCGCTACATGACATCAAAGTAATAGTCCATTTTGCTTCATAAATAAATGTTTATGAAATGTATAATGGAACTAAATTAAAAATCCATTTATAAATCAAAGTATGCATCTCAAAATATTTAGTACTCTATTTTTTCACCCACCAAAAGGCTGGATCTCTACCTTTTACGTGAATAAGTGGAACGATACGTAAAGCACGATGCAATTATGTAACAGTCGCGCTTTACATTCATAAATTAGTGAAAACTCCATTGTTCTCTAACTGGACCATATATAAATTTGCCTTTTCATATATGTGCCCAACAACACATCGTAATTTCTTTAATTTCAATGAAGGCTTTTACTAATCGTTATCTTGACCTCGAATACTAATCTCACATTAACTCCTTAAAAAAAAAAAAAAAACATTTCATTAAATTTAAAATTAAACATGTAGGGAAAAATAGAGAGACGTAAACTCAAAGGCACATTTATTTTGTATGCTTCCATTTTTATAGTGGTGTATCCGAGGTTCATGTGTAGAGGCGCCAGCACCAATAACTATTATACAGCCAAATAACATAACGCCAGCGGGAATTCAGAGCAGAAATACAACCACACTAGCTCCTACAACAACCACGGCACGTTTTGCTACAACAGTCATAACCACACTGGCTACTACAACAAACACAACAGCATCCACACCTACATCAGCAGTCACAAGATCACCCACAGGGGCTATTACCACAACGACACTGCCTCCAGCAACAACGACAACAGCTCAACGAACAGCCACATCACTGGTCATACCAACCACATTTGCTCCAGTAACAACCACACAGGCTCAGCGAACAACATCTGTCCCAACAACCACATCGGTTGCTACAATAACAAAAGAGGAATCAAAAATACCATCAGCAGTGCCCACAGCTGCAACGCCGGCCATTACCACAACCACACTACCTCAAGCAACAACCACAAAGCATCAAATAACACCAACCACACCGGTTACTGCAACCACATCGGCAAATACGATATCCCGAACAGCATCAACATTTCCATCGGCAGTGCCAATATCAACAAAGCTGGTTAGTAGCACAACCATACTACATCAAACAACAACCACACAATCGCCATCGGCACTGACCACAACATGAACATCGGATATTAATACAACCACACTGCCTCAAGCAACAACAACAAAGGCCCAAACAACAACAACTACATTGGCTGGTACAATAACCACAACAGTGCCCACACATACATCGGCAGTGCCCAGAAAACCCACACCGACTATTACCAGTCACAACAACACCTTCGGCTGCTACAATAACTACAACGGCATCAACACATCCATCAGCAGTGCCTACAGCAACAACGCCGGATATTACCACAAGCACCCTATCTCAAGAAACAACCACACAAACTCAACGAACAGCCACAACACATGTCACAAAAACAACATTTATTCCAGTAACAATCACACAGGATCAGCAAACAGACACAACACCGGTCACAACATGACCTTCTGCTGCTAAAATAACCACAACGGCATCAACACTTCCATCGGCAGTCCCCAAAGCAACGACGCCGGCTATTACCACAACATGACTACGTCAAGAAACAACCGCACAGGCTCAACGCACAGCCACAACACCGGTCACAACAACACCTTCGGCTGCTACAATGACCACAACGGCATCAACACTTCCATCGCCAATGCCCACAGAAACTACGCCGGCTATTATCACAAATACACTACCTCAAGCAAAACCCACTCAGGCTCACGTAAAACACACAACACCGATTGCAACAAACACATCCGCAGCTACGATCACGACAATATTATCGATATTTCCATCGGGAAACGGAAACAACAACTATATTCGATATTTTTACAATCACACAGCCTCGAGCAACAACAAACAATGATCAACGAACAACAACTACACCTGTCAAACAAACTACATTGCCTGGTACAATAACCACAACATATGCCACACATAAACCGGCTGCGCCCACAACACCCACAGCCACAATCACCAAAACCACACGACATCAAGCAACAACGACACAGACTCAACGAACAGCCACAACACCAGTCACAACAACCACATTTCCTCCAGTAGCAATCACACAGGATCAGCAAACAGCCAAAACACCGGTCACAGCAACACTTTTGGATGCTACAATAACCACAACGGCATCAACAATTCTATCGGCAGTGCCCACATCAACTATGCCAACTATTACCACAGCAAAACTACCTCACGAAACAATCGCACAGACTCAACGAACAGCCACAACACCGGTCACAATAACCAAATTTCCTCAATTTACAATCACACAGGATCAGCAAACAGCCAAAACACCGGTCACAACAACAGCTTCGGCTGCTACAATAACCATAACGGCATCAACATTTCCATCGGCAGTGCCAACAGCAACGACGCCGGTTATTACCACAACAACACTACCTCAAGAAACAACCACACAGACTCAACGAGCAGCCACAACACCGGTCACAAAAACCACACTTCCTCCAGAGACAATCACACAGGATCAGCAAACAGCCACAACACCGGTCACAACAACAACTTCGGCTGCTACAATAACCAAAACGGCATCAACACTTCCATCGGTAGTGCCCACAGCAATGACGCAGGCTATTACCACAACAAGACTACCTCAAGAATCAACCACACAGACTCAACGAACAGCCACAACACAGGTCACAACAACAAATTCGGCTGCTACAATAACTACAGTGGCATCAACACTTCCATCAGCAGTGCCCACAGCAACGACACCGGCCATTACCACAACCACACTACCGCAAGCAACAACCACGCAGCCCCAAATAACACCAGCCACACCGGTTACAGCAACCACATCGGCAAACGCGATACCCAGAACAGCATCAACATTTCCATCGGCAGTGCCAACATCAACAAAGCTGGTTAGTAGCACAACCATACTACAAAAAACAACAACCGCACAGTCGCCATCGGCAGTGACCACAACATCCATATCGGATATTACCAAAACCAAACTGCCACAAGCAAGAACAACAAAGGCCCAAACAACAACAACTACATTGGCTGGTACAATAACCACAACTGTGTCCACACATACATCGGCATGCCCAGAAAACCCACACCGACTATTACCACAACCACACCACCTCAAGTAACAACCACACAGACTCAACGAACAGCCACAACACCGATCACAACAACCACATTTCCTCCAGTAACAATCACACAGGATCAACAAACAGACACAACATCGGTCACAACAACATCTTCGGCTGCTACAATAACCACAACGGTATTAACACTACCATCGGCATTGCCCACGTCACCTTCGCCGGCTACCACCACAACAACACTACCTCAAGAAACAACCGCACATACTCAAAGAACAGCCACAACACCGGTCACAATAATCACATTTACTCCAGTTACAAGCAAACTGGATCAGCAAACAGCCACAACACCGGTAACATCAACACAGATGACACACATACAACGGCTGTGCCCACAACACCCACAGCGACAATCACCACAACCAAACGACCTCAAGGAACAACCACACAGACTCAACGAACAGTCACAACACCAGTCATAACAACCACATTTCCTTCAGTAACAATCACACAGGATCAGCAAACAGAGACAACACCGGTCACAATAACACCTTCGGTTGCTACAACAACCACAACGGCATCAACACTTCCATCGGCAGTGCCCACATCAACTACGCCGGCTATTACCACAACCACACTACCTCAAGAATCAACCACACAGACTCATGAACAGCTACAACACCGGTCACAACAACAAATTCGGCTGCTACAATAACTACAGTGACATCAACACTTCCATCAGCAGTGCCCACAGCAACGACGTCGGCCATTACCACAACCACACTACCTCAAGCAACAACCACACAGCCTCAAATAACACCAACCACACCGGTTACAGCAACCACATCGGCAAATACGATATCCCGAACAGCATCAACATTTCCATCGGCAGTACCCACATCAACAAAGCTGGTTAAAAGCACAACCATACTACAAAAAACAACAACCACACAGTCGCCATCTGCAGCGACCACAACATCTATATCGGATATTAATACAACCAAACTGCCACAAGCAAGTGCAACAAAGGCCCAAACAACAACAACTACATTGGCTGGTACAATAACCACAACAGTGGCCACACATACACCGGCTGTGCCCACTACACCCACAGCGACAATCACCACAACCACACGACCTCAAGAAACAACCACACAGACTAAACGAACAGCCACAACACCAGTCATAACAACCACATTTCCTCCAGTAACAATCACACAGGATCAGCATACAGCCACAACACCTGTCACAGCAACACCTTCGGCTGATACAACGGCATCAACACTTCCATCGGCAGTGCCCACATCAACTATGCCGGCTATTACCACATTAACACTATCTCAAGAAACAACTGCACAGACTCAACGAACAGACACAACACCTGTCACAATAAGCACATTTCCTCCAGTTACAATCACACAGGATCAGCAAACAGACACAACAGCGGTCACAACAACACCTTTGGCTGCTACAATAACCACAACGGCATCAACACTTCCATCCGTAGTGCCCACATCAACGAGACCGGCTATTACCACAACAACATTACCTCAAGAAACAACCACACAGACTCAACGAACAGCCACAACACCGGTAACAATAACCACATTTCCTCCAATAACAATCACACATAATCAGGAAACAGCCACAACACCGGTCACAACAACACCTTCGGCTGCTACAAAAACTGAAACGGCATCAACACTTCCATCGGCAGTGCCCACAGCAAAGATGCCGGCTACTACCACAAGAACACTAAAACAAGAAACAACCGACTCAACGAAGAGCCACAATACCGGTCACAATAACCACATTTCCTCCATTTACTATCACACAGGATCAGCAAACAGCCACAACACCGGTCACAACAACAGCTTCGGCTGCTACAATAACCATAACGGCATCAACATTTCCATCGGCAGTGCCCACATCAACAAAGCTGGTAAGTAGCACAAAAATATTACATAAAACAACAACCAAACAGTTGACATCGGCAGTGACCACAACATCTATATCGGATATTAATGCAACCACACTGCTACAAACAACAACAACAAAGGCCCATACAAAAACATCTACATTGGCTGGTACAATAACCACAACTGTGGCCACACATACAACGGCTGTGCCCACTACACCCACAGCGACAATCAACACAACCACACGACCTCAAGGAACAACCACACAGACTCAACGAACAGCCACAACACCGGTCACAACAACTACATTTCCTCCTGTAACAATCACACAGGTACAGCAAACAGAGACAACACCGGTCACAGCAACACCTTCGGCTGCTGCAATAACCACAACGGCATCAACACTTCCATCAACAGTGCAAACAGCACAAACGCCGGCCATTACCACAACCACACTACCTCAAGAAACAATCACACAGACTCAACGAACAACCACAACACCGGTCACAACAACAAATTCGGCTGCTACAATATCTACAGTGCCATCAACACTTCCATCAGCAGTGCCCACAGCAACGACGCCTGCCATTACCACAACCACACTACCTCAAGCAACAACCACACAGCCTAAAGTAACACCAGCCACGCCGGTTACAGCAACCGCATCGCTAAATACGATATCCCCAACAGCATCAACATTTCCATCGGCAGTGCCCACATCAACAATGCTGGTAAGTAGCACAAAAATACTACATAAAACAACAACCAAACAGTCGCCATCGGCAGTGACCACAACATGAACATCGGATATTAATACAACCACACTGCCACAAACAACAACAACAAAGGTCCAAACAACAACAACTACATTGGCTGGTACAATAACCACAACTGTGACCACACATACAACGGCTGTGCCCACTACACCCACAGCGACAATCAACACAACCATACGACCTCAAGGAACAACCACATAGACTCAGCGAACAGCCACAACACCGGTCACAACAACTACATTTCCTCCAGTAACAATCACACAGGATAAGCAAACAGCCACAACACCTATCTCAACAACACTTTGGGCCGCAACAATAACCACAACGGCATCAACACTTCCATCGGCAGTGCCAACAGCAACGACGCCGGTTATTACCACAACAGCACTACCTCAAGAAACAACCACACAGACTCAACGAACAGCCACAACACCGGTCACAAAAACGACATTTCCTCCAGTAACAATCACACAGGATCAGCAAACAGCCACAACACCGGTCACAACATGACCTTCTGCTGCTACAATAACCACAACGGCATCAACACTTCCATCGGCAGTCCCCACAGCAACGACGCCGGCTATTACCACAACATGACTACGTCAAGAAACAACCGCACAGGCTCAACGCACAGCCACAACACCGGTCACAACAACACCTTCGGCTGCTACAATGACCACAACGGCATCAACACTTCCATCGACAGTGCAAACAGCAACGACGCCGTCTAATGCCACAACCACACTACCTCAAGAAACAACCACACACTCTCAACGAACAGCCACAATACCGGTCATGACAACACCTTCGGCTGCTACACTAACCACAGTGGCATCAACACTTCCATCAGCAGTTCCCACAGCAACGACGCCGGCCATTACCACAACCACACTACCTCAAGCAACAACCATACAGTCGCCATCGGCAGTGACCATAACATCTATATCGGATATTAATACAACCACACTGCCACAAGCAACAACATCAAAGGCCCAAACAACAACAACTACATTGGCTGGTACAATAACCACAACAGTGCCCACACATACATCGGCAGTGCCCAGAAAACCCACACCGACTATTACCAGTCACAACAACACCTTCGGCTGCTACAATAACTACAACGGCATCAACACATCCATCAGCAGTGCCTACAGCAACAACGCCGGATATTACCACAAGCACCCTATCTCAAGAAACAACCACACAAACTCAACGAACAGCCACAACACATGTCACAAAAACAACATTTATTCCAGTAACAATCACACAGGATCAGCAAACAGACACAACACCGGTCACAACATGACCTTCTGCTGCTAAAATAACCACAACGGCATCAACACTTCCATCGGCAGTCCCCAAAGCAACGACGCCGGCTATTACCACAACATGACTACGTCAAGAAACAACCGCACAGGCTCAACGCACAGCCACAACACCGGTCACAACAACACCTTCGGCTGCTACAATGACCACAACGGCATCAACACTTCCATCGCCAATGCCCACAGAAACTACGCCGGCTATTATCACAAATACACTACCTCAAGCAAAACCCACTCAGGCTCACGTAAAACACACAACACCGATTGCAACAAACACATCCGCAGCTACGATCACGACAATATTATCGATGGCTCCATCGGGAAGCGGCAACAACAACTATATTCGATATTTTTACAATCACACAGCCTCGAGCAACAACAAACAATGATCAACGAACAACAACTACACCTGTCAAACAAACTACATTGCCTGGTACAATAACCACAACAGATGCCACACATAAACCGGCTGCGCCCACAACACCCACAGCCACAATCACCAAAACCACACGACATCAAGCAACAACGACACAGACTCAACGAACAGCCACAACACCAGTCACAACAACCACATTTCCTCCAGTAGCAATCACACAGGATCAGCAAACAGCCAAAACACCGGTCACAGCAACACTTTTGGATGCTACAATAACCACAACGGCATCAACAATTCTATCGGCAGTGCCCACATCAACTATGCCAACTATTACCACAGCAAAACTACCTCACGAAACAATCGCACAGACTCAACGAACAGCCACAACACCGGTCACAATAACCAAATTTCCTCAATTTACAATCACACAGGATCAGCAAACAGCCAAAACACCGGTCACAACAACAGCTTCGGCTGCTACAATAACCATAACGGCATCAACATTTCCATCGGCAGTGCCAACAGCAACGACGCCGGTTATTACCACAACAACACTACCTCAAGAAACAACCACACAGACTCAACGAGCAGCCACAACACCGGTCACAAAAACCACACTTCCTCCAGAGACAATCACACAGGATCAGCAAACAGCCACAACACCGGTCACAACAACAACTTCGGCTGCTACAATAACCAAAACGGCATCAACACTTCCATCGGTAGTGCCCACAGCAATGACGCAGGCTATTACCACAACAAGACTACCTCAAGAATCAACCACACAGACTCAACGAACAGCCACAACACAGGTCACAACAACAAATTCGGCTGCTACAATAACTACAGTGGCATCAACACTTCCATCAGCAGTGCCCACAGCAACGACACCGGCCATTACCACAACCACACTACCGCAAGCAACAACCACGCAGCCCCAAATAACACCAGCCACACCGGTTACAGCAACCACATCGGCAAACGCGATACCCAGAACAGCATCAACATTTCCATCGGCAGTGCCAACATCAACAAAGCTGGTTAGTAGCACAACCATACTACAAAAAACAACAACCGCACAGTCGCCATCGGCAGTGACCACAACATCCATATCGGATATTACCAAAACCAAACTGCCACAAGCAAGAACAACAAAGGCCCAAACAACAACAACTACATTGGCTGGTACAATAACCACAACTGTGTCCACACATACATCGGCATGCCCAGAAAACCCACACCGACTATTACCACAACCACACCACCTCAAGTAACAACCACACAGACTCAACGAACAGCCACAACACCGATCACAACAACCACATTTCCTCCAGTAACAATCACACAGGATCAACAAACAGACACAACATCGGTCACAACAACATCTTCGGCTGCTACAATAACCACAACGGTATTAACACTACCATCGGCATTGCCCACGTCACCTTCGCCGGCTACCACCACAACAACACTACCTCAAGAAACAACCGCACATACTCAAAGAACAGCCACAACACCGGTCACAATAATCACATTTACTCCAGTTACAAGCAAACTGGATCAGCAAACAGCCACAACACCGGTAACATCAACACAGATGACACACATACAACGGCTGTGCCCACAACACCCACAGCGACAATCACCACAACCAAACGACCTCAAGGAACAACCACACAGACTCAACGAACAGTCACAACACCAGTCATAACAACCACATTTCCTTCAGTAACAATCACACAGGATCAGCAAACAGAGACAACACCGGTCACAATAACACCTTCGGTTGCTACAACAACCACAACGGCATCAACACTTCCATCGGCAGTGCCCACATCAACTACGCCGGCTATTACCACAACCACACTACCTCAAGAATCAACCACACAGACTCATGAACAGCTACAACACCGGTCACAACAACAAATTCGGCTGCTACAATAACTACAGTGACATCAACACTTCCATCAGCAGTGCCCACAGCAACGACGTCGGCCATTACCACAACCACACTACCTCAAGCAACAACCACACAGCCTCAAATAACACCAACCACACCGGTTACAGCAACCACATCGGCAAATACGATATCCCGAACAGCATCAACATTTCCATCGGCAGTACCCACATCAACAAAGCTGGTTAAAAGCACAACCATACTACAAAAAACAACAACCACACAGTCGCCATCTGCAGCGACCACAACATCTATATCGGATATTAATACAACCAAACTGCCACAAGCAAGTGCAACAAAGGCCCAAACAACAACAACTACATTGGCTGGTACAATAACTACAACAGTGGCCACACATACACCGGCTGTGCCCACTACACCCACAGCGACAATCACCACAACCACACGACCTCAAGAAACAACCACACAGACTAAACGAACAGCCACAACACCAGTCATAACAACCACATTTCCTCCAGTAACAATCACACAGGATCAGCATACAGCCACAACACCTGTCACAGCAACACCTTCGGCTGATACAACGGCATCAACACTTCCATCGGCAGTGCCCACATCAACTATGCCGGCTATTACCACATTAACACTATCTCAAGAAACAACTGCACAGACTCAACGAACAGACACAACACCTGTCACAATAAGCACATTTCCTCCAGTTACAATCACACAGGATCAGCAAACAGACACAACAGCGGTCACAACAACACCTTTGGCTGCTACAATAACCACAACGGCATCAACACTTCCATCCGTAGTGCCCACATCAACGAGACCGGCTATTACCACAACAACATTACCTCAAGAAACAACCACACAGACTCAACGAACAGCCACAACACCGGTAACAATAACCACATTTCCTCCAATAACAATCACACATAATCAGGAAACAGCCACAACACCGGTCACAACAACACCTTCGGCTGCTACAAAAACTGAAACGGCATCAACACTTCCATCGGCAGTGCCCACAGCAAAGATGCCGGCTACTACCACAAGAACACTAAAACAAGAAACAACCGACTCAACGAAGAGCCACAATACCGGTCACAATAACCACATTTCCTCCATTTACTATCACACAGGATCAGCAAACAGCCACAACACCGGTCACAACAACAGCTTCGGCTGCTACAATAACCATAACGGCATCAACATTTCCATCGGCAGTGCCCACATCAACAAAGCTGGTAAGTAGCACAAAAATACTACATAAAACAACAACCAAACAGTTGACATCGGCAGTGACCACAACATCTATATCGGATATTAATGCAACCACACTGCTACAAACAACAACAACAAAGGCCCATACAAAAACATCTACATTGGCTGGTACAATAACCACAACTGTGGCCACACATACAACGGCTGTGCCCACTACACCCACAGCGACAATCAACACAACCACACGACCTCAAGGAACAACCACACAGACTCAACGAACAGCCACAACACCGGTCACAACAACTACATTTCCTCCTGTAACAATCACACAGGTACAGCAAACAGAGACAACACCGGTCACAGCAACACCTTCGGCTGCTGCAATAACCACAACGGCATCAACACTTCCATCAACAGTGCAAACAGCACAAACGCCGGCCATTACCACAACCACACTACCTCAAGAAACAATCACACAGACTCAACGAACAACCACAACACCGGTCACAACAACAAATTCGGCTGCTACAATATCTACAGTGCCATCAACACTTCCATCAGCAGTGCCCACAGCAACGACGCCTGCCATTACCACAACCACACTACCTCAAGCAACAACCACACAGCCTAAAGTAACACCAGCCACGCCGGTTACAGCAACCGCATCGCTAAATACGATATCCCCAACAGCATCAACATTTCCATCGGCAGTGCCCACATCAACAATGCTGGTAAGTAGCACAAAAATACTACATAAAACAACAACCAAACAGTCGCCATCGGCAGTGACCACAACATGAACATCGGATATTAATACAACCACACTGCCACAAACAACAACAACAAAGGTCCAAACAACAACAACTACATTGGCTGGTACAATAACCACAACTGTGACCACACATAAAACGGCTGTGCCCACTACACCCACAGCGACAATCAACACAACCATACGACCTCAAGGAACAACCACATAGACTCAGCGAACAGCCACAACACCGGTCACAACAACTACATTTCCTCCAGTAACAATCACACAGGATAAGCAAACAGCCACAACACCTATCTCAACAACACTTTGGGCCGCAACAATAACCACAACGGCATCAACACTTCCATCGGCAGTGCCAACAGCAACGACGCCGGTTATTACCACAACAGCACTACCTCAAGAAACAACCACACAGACTCAACGAACAGCCACAACACCGGTCACAAAAACGACATTTCCTCCAGTAACAATCACACAGGATCAGCAAACAGCCACAACACCGGTCACAACATGACCTTCTGCTGCTACAATAACCACAACGGCATCAACACTTCCATCGGCAGTCCCCACAGCAACGACGCCGGCTATTACCACAACATGACTACGTCAAGAAACAACCGCACAGGCTCAACGCACAGCCACAACACCGGTCACAACAACACCTTCGGCTGCTACAATGACCACAACGGCATCAACACTTCCATCGACAGTGCAAACAGCAACGACGCCGTCTAATGCCACAACCACACTACCTCAAGAAACAACCACACACTCTCAACGAACAGCCACAATACCGGTCATGACAACACCTTCGGCTGCTACACTAACCACAGTGGCATCAACACTTCCATCAGCAGTTCCCACAGCAACGACGCCGGCCATTACCACAACCACACTACCTCAAGCAACAACCATACAGTCGCCATCGGCAGTGACCATAACATCTATATCGGATATTAATACAACCACACTGCCACAAGCAACAACATCAAAGGCCCAAACAACAACAACTACATTGGCTGGTACAATAACCACAACAGTGCCCACACATACATCGGCAGTGCCCAGAAAACCCACACCGACTATTACCACAACCACACCACCTCAAGTAACAACCACACAGACTCAACGAACAGCCACAACACCGATCACAACAACCAAATTTCCTCCAGTTACAATCACACAGGATCAACAAACAGACACAATACCAGTCACAACAACACCTTCGGCTGCTACAATAACCACAGCGACATTAAGACTTCCATCGGCAGTGCCCACAGCAATTACGCCGGCTATTACCACAACCACACTACCTCAAGAAACAACCGCACAGACTCAAAGAACAGCCACAACACAGGTCACAAAAACCACATTTTTTCCAGCAACAGTGACACAGGATCAGCAAATAGCCACAACACCGGTAACATCAACACCTTCGGTGCTATAATAACCAAAACGGCATCAACACTTTCATCGCCAATGCCCACAGAAACTACGCCGGCTATTATCACAAATACACTAGCTCAAGCAAAATCCACTCACCCTCAAGTAAAACCCACAACACCGATTATAACAAACACATCGGCAGCAACGATCACCAGAACATTATCGATGGCTCCATCGGCAGCGGCAACAACAACTATATTCGATATTATTACAATCACACAGCCTCGAGCAACAACAACAAAGGATCGACGAACAACAACTACACCTGTCAAAGAAACAACATTGCCTGGTACAATAACCACAACAGTGGCCACACATACACCGGCTGTGCCCACAACACCCACAGCCACAATCACCACAACCACACGACCTCAAGAACAACCACACAGACAAAACGAACAGCCACAACAACAGTCACAACAACCACATTACCTCCAGTAACAATCACACAGGATCAGCAAACAGCCACAACACCGGTCACAACAACACTTTCGGCTGCAACAATAACAACAACGGCATCAACACTTCCATCGGCAGTGCCCACATCAACTACGCCGGCTATTACCACAACAACACTACCTCAAGAAACAGCCGTACAGACTCAACGAACAGCCACAACGTCGGTCACAATAACTACATTTCCTCCAACACTTCCATCGTCAGTGCCTACAACACCCACGCCTTCTACTACCTTAACCACACTGCCTCAAGCAACAACCACACAGGCTCAGCGAACAGCCACAACACCGGCCACAACAAACACATTAGCAGCTATCACAGCAACATCGAGACCTCCATCGGCAATGACCATTGTAGCCACACTGGCTTGTACAATAGCCACAGTACCTCAAGCATCAACCACAAAGACTCAACGAACAGAAACAACACCTGTCACAACAACCTCACCGTCTGTTAAAACAATCACATTAGTAACTACAAAATCCACAACTATACTGGCGTCTAAAGCCTCCATGGCACCCGTATCAGATACAACAATCACTGCGTCTGGCCCAGCAAGCATTAAAACAAGTACACTTGCGCCCACAACAGCAACAGCGGCTACAACAATAACTACATCCGCGCCCACAACAAACACACCGGCTCTAATAATAACCACATTCCCTCCTATAACGACTAGTGCGGCACGTACAACAAGCACAGGTGTTACTACAACAATTACGTCATTGAGAACAACAACAATCTAACCAACGACACATTACAGTTAACAACGTCGACGAAAGCCAAACCAACATATACGTCTATGACAACCACAGAAGCATCTGCAACGAACACATTGCGATCCACAGCATCCACGCTACAACAGCCAAATTGACATCATTGTCAACTAAAGCTGCACCTTTAAGCAGCATAGCAGAGCCAACAGCAACTGTACCACTGACCACAACAACTTATGCGGCTACTGCAACAACATGACATCTACCATTATGACCATGCTAGCAACGGCAATAACCGCATCATCTCATACAGCAACCAGAATGGTAAAGATAAAGACCACATTGGGAATTACAATATAATCAGAATCTACAAAAACTACAGTGGCTATAGGAACAACTACACATGAGATCTACAGCTTTCGGTCTACCTAATACAGCCCCTTTTGCATCATTAATAAATATGGTAGTGTAAATAACAAGAATAGCAAAGCCAGCAACAATTATACCAGTGTTCATCACAACCGCTGCATCTAGTACAGTAACCTTTAAATAGTCTACAGCAACCACATCAGCTAATATAAGCCATATCATTAGTAACAAAGCGATTGCCCCGACACTTACAATCACACTGACACCAATGACAATTACTGCTTCGCTTATGGCAATGACAACGGTTTTATACAGCAGCAACAACAGCGCCAATAATAAACACACGGTTCCAAAACAGAAGACAACATTCTCCAAGAACAGTTATGCTGAATTTAACAACGATCACAATGATACACATTAACTCATTAACAACTAAATGTCCAAGGCGTCAAAAACAGCAAGAACAGATCATTCAAAAAGAAACACCCAAAACATCTACAGTCTCATCAAAGACAAGAAAATTTACTATGACGTATACTACACTTGCTCCATCAAGACCTAAGTGGGTCATACAACATCTAGCATATCTGCAATGACCAGGCCGACATCAGTAGCATGTAGAGCAGTGACAACGGCAGTAGCAAATGTCCCTTTTCCGGCTCTGACAACAACCACATCAACGTCTAAGACAGCTGCATCAGCTACTAATACGACCACGACACAAGTCACAACTATATATATATATATATATATATATATATATATATATATATATATATATATATATATATATATATATATATATATATATATATATATATATATGTGTGTGTGTATGTATGTATGTATGTAATGTATGTATGTACGTACGTACGTACGTGTATATATATATATATATATATATATATATATATATATATATATATATATATATATATATATATATATATATATATATATATATATATATATTTGTGTGAATGAGTATGCATGTACACAAATTTCTTTTACTTGTCTCCGTTTTTATTCTCTCTCTCTCTCTCTCATTTCGTTTGATAATCGTAAGTATGTTTATCTACCTATATATTTATTTTTGTCTTAGGAATATGGTACTAATATTTATATGTTAAATGTATGTATTATCTGTCTTTATGTCAATAAAACCTTAAAATATAAAGCGTGAATAGTTATTGCAGTTTTCTCTCTCATGGTGTGGTTCTTTGCATGTCGATATGGCCTGCTTAATATGCACTCAGTCATCTGATTACAAAATATAACACATCTAGTGCACAACACTGTTGTTAAAATATTGCTTTTATTTCGTGTTCCACCATTTGCATTTTTACCAGTTTGCATTACATTCCATTGGAGGGTTCTCAAATCATTCTGTACGTACATATACATATACATGGATATAAGAATATTGCTTCAAGTGGAATGGCTAAGCAGCCTTTTTGCTAAAAATGTGTTTTAATAATTGTATAGCATAGCTTTTTCTGATGCATTCTTCCATTCCATGTGTGCCTTGCACTCCCTTCTCTCAATGTTAAAGGAGACTCACAAACAATATGTGTATACCAATAGGTTTATTGACTGTACAAGTCATAGTACATATGCCTACTTTCACACCTCAAATTTTTACCAAGAGATTTAACTTTTATCACTCTTGTGACAAAACAGATTTATTGTCTGGGAATGCATAGATTCACACAGACTTTATCTATCTCCATCTCGATATATCTATGTATCGTCAATCTATCTAATGTAGGTATTGTATCAGCCAAGCTGCCAGTTTTATCTATATAACAAGGAGAGATTACGTTGACTTTGGATTAGTACAGATAACGAAGACCGCTTTACAATGTAAATATTATGGGAATGAATTCAAACCAAGCTAAGTGTATGTGTATACAATTCTGACACCTCCTAACTAAACAATTAAATTTTGATCTTGCACAAAATAAAGGTGAAACAACTCATTTCAACAAACAGTCTATATGTGAACCAAATGATGTCAATTCATTAACATGGTGAATGCCAAAACGTATAGAGATCGGTTCCACTAGTGGACTAATTAATGATACACATTAGCCTGTGCATCTATTAAACATGTGCTACATCATTCAGCTAACATATACGCGATCGTGTTCGCTTTACTGCATCAGACTGGAAAATGATCTGTCCATTTTGATAGAGATTACATGTCCTTTAATTAAATTGTGCTGATGTTATTCATACAAATGACATGAATTCAAGATAATGACCTGTTCACAAACGCATATCAATGAATAAAAATACACCGTGAAAACAGTGGACACAGGGCTATGATACCATGTCGTTTTGTACACCCAGAATGAAATGTTGCTGCATCGATCATACAACGAACACAGAAAATTGTTGTGCTACTTCATTTGTCTAACAAACACAAAGTGTTTTATACTATCTCGTTCGCCTAAATAACATGAAATGTATCTAGAACACGAATACTCACATAAGATTATAAGACACAATGCTTCTAATCATTTACAATAGATTGCATACATAATTCAAGCCAGGTTGTTTTTACAAATAAAACATCATAATAAACCTAAAAGATAGAATATTAAAATGTATGTCATTCTTGTATGTGAAATTGTCCTCCTAATAGAAAATTTAGAAAAGTTCCGAAACATTTTACTTAAGAAAACTATTATAGATATCAAACATGGATGGTAACAGAAGAAGAGGAACATTTACAGTTAGTATATGCATCTACAACCGAACCTTTGCTAGCGTGAAGAAGACATGGAAATTAGTGAGATGTAAATATAATTAAATAAAACTCTGTATGTTTTAGAAGGTGACGGAATCCGCGGACGAAAAGCACGAGGTAAGTGATTTCCACCAATTGAGTAAAACACTAAAGATGTTACAATCATCTGACAGAAGTAAAGTATATGCTATGTACAATGCAACCATGACCATATTCTATTTGCATTCAAACACAACACAATGTCAGCTTCCTGCGCATAGTTCCACCTTGGACGTAAAGCTTATCAGACGCATTAATAGATCTGGTTGAACATCTCAGCAGTTTTCAGCATATATATATTAACAGACTTTGTTTCACTATGGACCTGTATCCTTCTCTTTCAATGAAATGTTAATCACAGATGGAAACCATGACTAATATCCTGACGTTTCTTCGAAGCATGAAAAGCATTAATAACACTTAACATATGTAGCAGTTCTAGCAGCAGGGGGGGCGAATCCGACATTTTGTCCAAACGTCATTTGGCTTAATTAGTACTTTCTGCACTCAGCGGATCCGGTGTCGTCAGCGCCTGGTAAAAAAAAAACGACGTCGTCGTCGAGGGGATCGTCCGGAACGTCATTTGGTTTAATTAATACCTTCTGCGCGCCGATCCCAGCGTCGTCAGCGTCCGGTAAGCACATCGACGACCGCGTCGATGTCATCGCCCCCCCTGCTGCTATGATCTTACAATGAAAATTAGTTACAATTTAACCGAATATTTGGTCAAGTCCGATACGATATCGTGTCCGAGGATCATGTAAATTTATCGTTACAAATCCATGTGGGGTCGACTGAGCATGACTAAAAAAGTTTCGAAAAACATTAAAGTCCATGTCACCGCCGCACCATGTCTGCCAAATATTTCGTAGCGTGTGTGTATCAACGCCGTTGAATACAGCAAGAATATTACAGTTGTCTCTGATTACTTTTGGAATCTGAGTGTATCGTTGAGTGACATATATCACGTCAGTGTTTTTATGCCTGCCTCTGGAAAATATCCTAGCTGGGTTTTTTTGATTGTCTAACATAACATCATCGTACACGACTAGATTGTTAACGTCGCCATCAATATCATCGATACCTGGTGCATCATTGATATCTGTAATAAACTCGATGACATTTTTTTTAGCGATCGCTGATGCATTCTCGTTGAAATCTTTCAACACCTCGTAGCATCGTTGATCATCTACGCTAGGGGCGATTAAATACAACTTATCCCACTTCATCCATCTCATTATTAAATTGAGTAACAATTGCGTCTTGCCGGATCCAGATGGTCCGATGATAATCATCCGGATCGAGTTTGGTAACGCTGCAACATGCTTAACTGGTTCTCGTGTTTTAGTCGCTGAAAAGTCAATTATATTCATGTCTCTATACATAAATTATGGATCTATATTGTGTAAAGTGTAGAGTGCGTACTGGCACAAATGATATGACAACCGTTACAACAAGAAATAACAGATCGGCGCTTACTGGCAAGTGTGTACAATGCGGTACAAAGAAATTTAGATTTATTTCTATTAAACCCGGGGATGTTTTAAAAAAAAGCGAGGAGGTGATATTGCAGCCAGGTTATCAAAACTCCCCGGAACCCCGTGGGCAAAGTATCCAGGAGAAAAGCACCTTCCAGGATATAACTACTGTGGCCCCGGAACGCGATTAGATATCAGACTCGATGATCAAAATCAACCCAAACCCGGCGAGTATCCAATAAACGCTATCGATAAGGCGTGTCATGCTCATGATGTTGCCTACTACAAAAGTAGCGATCTGCAACAGCGTCATATCGCGGACGTAAAATTAATTCACGCGTTAAATGCTATTCCTGATAAATCCGTCAAAGAAAAATTGGCCTCATGGTTGGTAAAATCGGCTATGAAAGGTAAATTAATGATTGGAAGCGGAGCTTCTCGCGCTGGTAATTGAAAACGCTAGCGTTTATAATAACAACATGGAATCCATCTATTATTCTCCGAGAGGATACTGGAAGGGGAAGGCCGCAATTGGTAAGCTTGCAAGCGCTGCAAAAGTAACGAGGGCCACTGCGGCTAATTGGTTATCCAAACAGGCTATATGGCAAATCTATCTACCACCGCCTAAACAAATCAACTTCTCGCACTTTGATATCAGCGTACCTAATGAAGTTCATCAGGCTGATATACTATTTCTGCCGCATGACAACGGTTACAAATACGCGCTAACCGTAGTTGATGTTGCGAGTCGATATAAACAAGCGGAGCCGTTGAAAACAAAGTCAGCAACTGAAGTAGCCGATGCGTTTGAGCGAATTTATCGAAGAGGTCCTCTGCGCTGGCCAAATCTATTACAAGTTGATCCCGGTGGTGAATTTCGCGGCGCTGTTCTTTCAACGCTGAAACATCATAGCGTCGCGGTACGACGAGGTCATACTGCGCTACATCGTGATCAGGCAATTGTTGAACGATTCAATCGGACTCTTGCTGAACGGTTATTTGGATATCAATACGCGAAGGAATTCATCCAAGAAAAACGATCTCGTGAATGGGTCAAAAGGTTGCCAGGCGTAATTTCAGCGTTAAATAACGAGATTACCCGAGCAATCAACATGAAGCCCAGCGACGCGATTAAAGAAAAGTATATACCCGGAAGATCAAAAATAGATAGCGTTTCCAAGCCGATTCTCGGCGATGTCACTGTTAGATATCTGTATGAACCAGGAGAGCTTGAAGGCGGTAAAAAAAGGGCTACTGATCCTATCTGGAGTGTTACCACACATAACATATCAACGATAACACGATCAACTAATAGACCACCGATCTATAGATTGAATTCAACTGCCCCACAGCGCGGATTTACACGCGAGCAACTACAAGTGATACCTGACGATACTCAATTACCCCCGCGTGGTCTTAACTAGCGCCGTTGCGCCTATTGCACTCAAGACAGGTCAACCTCACATTGTTTTTGACATGACCGAGACTGTTATCGATCCTGTCCACGGTAAATTGGCGAGCGTCTTTATCCGAATAGCGCCAACTCATTATACAATTGCAACTCGCGCAGTGATTATTCTGTTGTTGTCGTAACGCAATTATTAATTCGGCATCAATATCAAAACGCCGCTGTTTTTTTTTATCCTGTTGGCGGTAACCCGAGAGTTTTCTATCAATGACGCTTGCATCGATGGTGACTCCGTCACTGACTCCGTCACTGACTCCGTCAATAACAATTCTTCGAAGCTGATTTATCCTTCGTACTCTGGACACTGCAAGATAGACTAGATTCGACCATTCGATGCGATTATCAACCATCCAAACAATTGTATCCGTGATAGTCAGTCCCTGCGAGGAATGTATTGTCGTTGCGTATCCTAGCGTCCACGGGGATTTATCAGCACGTAGCGCGTCCTCGACGACGCTGATATCAACGAGCACGATATCATTCAGCACGAGAATTTGTTTTTCTGTCCGGCCCGGGATTTCAACTTCAATGTTCTGTCGCCGTGTATCCGCGGGTCTATAACATAACGGCACTGGACGCGTTGGAAACTTTTCCTTATGCAACGTAAACAACTTCCGCTGAAGTGTGTCTCTGACTATCTTTCTACTCGCTACAATCAAATCGTTTGGTCTCCATGTTTCCCAGAATTCATTTAACGGTGTTTCCGGAATCACCTCGCGGATTATTTCACATTGAATTCTATCTGGCTGTAATCTGATTAATTTTTTAACCTCGCGCAGTTGTTCATCAAGTGCCCGGTAATCAGTATCGGTTTCTTCATAATAGTCCACAAAACCCTTTAACCAATCATGTGGACCCTCGCCGACAAATGGTGGTGGTTGGCCATGGTCGCCACACATGATTACCGCTGTATTCGCGCGCAGCAACCACTCAAGAAACATTTGTAAAACGTCTAACGAAACAGTACATATTTCGTCCCAGATGATAACCTCAGGAATAAATTTTTCACCCATTCGATCAGGAGTCCACTCACCGCCGCTGTATCGAAAAAAGCTGTGATAAGTAACGGCGTCAACATTTCGTTGTTTTATCTCTCGCGTTAGTCTATGGGTCGGTGTAAGCACGATTATACTTGCCCGCGTTCGAAATAATTCAATTGCCCGAGTCGTCTTTCCCGACCCGCCACAGCCGCTTAAATAAACCGTCTTGTGTCTACAAATTGGATCAGAACACGGTGGTGCATTAGACCATTCTGATAATTTATCACCGCGTAGGTAATTGTTTTCAACGGTGACATCTGCTGACGGGGAATAATCGCGTTGTATTTCATTTTTAATTCTCCATGTACCCCAACTCTCGTCTGGACTAGTAAACTCGGCTACGTTTCCCTTATACGCTACGTCAACATAAAACGAATCAACGGCCACTCTAACCGCGGTGTCGGGGAATCTATTTATCATCGAGAATAAATTGATAGCGGCGTAACCCAGCATAGACGCCCTCAAATGCGGGTATGCCGGGCTGTCTCCATCGCTGTAGGTAACAACTGTACCCAACCTTGTTCCATTGGACAAGAAAGCTGTTTCGCAGTTCACGTATCTATTTTTCGCCACTGCGTCCTTGATTACGAAATCATATTCTGCGTCATCTATAATCAGCCGTGAGCAATATCGTTTGTAGTCGCAGTTTTTTCCACCTTGTGTGAACTTACCGATTATTCTTCTACCGAGATCTTTTGCCTCGCGGTTTCGTTGGTTGAATATCCTCCTGGACCATTCGATGATATATTCCTCGTCGGCATCGATGTGTTTTCTGGATTCGTCAATTATGCTATCTAGACGCTCCGGTTCTGGTAACCAGACTTCAGTCTGCGCCCGGTATGATATAATCGCGTCACTGACAATCAACGATACAAGCATGCTACAATCAATCATGTACCGTAGCAACGCTATTGGCAGCCACTTCTTTTCAGCCATGTGTCTACCGATCCAAATATAGCAACAGCGATGAAGTCCTGCCGCGAACTCAAATGATACTATGCGAGCGAATCCGGTTAAATCAAAATCAGGCAGTGGTCCATTAATAGCAACACGAGTCATTTCATGTCTGGGGTGTCCAAATCGTTTGAAATACTCAGCGGCGGATCCATACCCGAGAAAACTCGCTGGATAACAGGCAACCATATCAACGGAAATCATAGCGTCGCGGTTGTATTCAGTGTTCCATAGTCCACCGTGATAGTATTCCAAACAACTGGATTGTACATCCGGTAGAAATTCCTTGCGCGTTGGACCCCACGCATTTTTCCTCGCTGCAACATGAGCCGCAACCGATGGAATCGTAAAACAATTTGTTAGCAGTTGTTCATCATGCTCTTCAAATTCCATGGCGGTTTTTTTCATCCTGTTGTGAAATGCTTCAGTGCGATATAATTCACCGTTTGGTCTTACAAACTGATCAAAGGTATCAGCGCTGCGAAGTAACCACACTGATACAGGGTCGTTTTTACACAAATAAGCGATAGCATCAAATAGTTTCCTCTCCGCGAGAAAACCATCTTGTATAAATTCCCCCGGGATATACTTTACCGTTCTATCCCGTGGAAACACTGTGATCGCGGGCGTCCATGCGTGTTCGTTATGATCAATAATTTTGATTGGGGCCCCATTTGATTTGTACTTTGATTCGTATAATACTTCACCGGTTATCGTTGTAACGGTTATTGGAAATCTCAACGACGTTTCTAATCTCGCTATGTCGCTGATGGTTGCTCCACGCTCTTTTACGGTTAGTTCCCACCGGTTGATTTTGCTACGTCGTAAATCAGTCAATTTGTTTCCTCGACATGCATTTGTAAAATGCTCTATTATTCGTTCTGCTACACAATTTATCCCCGTTGACTGTTTCATCGGCGCTAGTTTTCCGATATCAGGTTTCTTATTTAACGGGTATATTCCATAAACAACTGCTGTTTCAGGATACGCTCGTTCATAGTATGGTTTGTCAATTCCGGTTAACAACCCCGGCTTGGAGTCGCGGCTGACAATGACTGTTTTCTTGTCGCTGAGAACTGGTTCAAATTTATCACGTATGATCCAATTACCTGATTCCACCCGGACAATGAATTTTACTCTGAAGAAATACTTTTTACCGTCAAGTTGTGATGTTATCGTTGCCGCGCGTTTGTCGTTCATGGTAGCATCAACAACGCCATCAATTCGAAATGTTGACCAACTATGAGATGCACCATCACGCTTGAATTCATTGATACAATCGCGTATTTTACTCAACAGGGTTTTATCGTTTATTAACGCTTTTGGTGTGTCCTTGAGGACTCTATCGAGATTGAACTTAATATTTTTCCAGGGCTTAATTGCTGCTAATCTCTCGAACTCATCCATATAATTAAAACAAGTATTTAAATAAAAGAATATAGTATAATGAATAAATGCAAATGGTTGATGATTGGGTCGACAACCCCGTGCAATAAATCATGTAGAGGTGAATTCTGCGGGTATCATTTACAAAGCGTTCGTAATGGTTCTCTTGGCCCCCTCCCGTGCTTGGTTTGCCGCGTTGGTGTAAGAGGAAAATCGCAGTTGTGTATTAATTGTGGCGGAAAGCGATACAGGGAACTAAAACGCTATTATGACAAACGAATTAAAAACGCCGTCATTGACCCCACCGCTGACTCCGTCATCAAAACCCCCCAAGACTATGTTGAAAGATTTATAATTAAACCAAATAATAAATTAGACAAGTAGTATTATTATATAAATGAACCAAGAATTTCAGCCGCATCCCCTGCTCGTCAATTACGAGACATCTTGCGACGGCATTGTTAGAAACCGCAGACTAAAAAAACCGGTTGGATGGAAAAACAATCACGGGTATTTAATGTTTACTGCTGGAGGGAAAAATATCTCTGTCACAGAATCATCTATGAATGTTTCCACGAATTGATCAAAGATAGTCTCGTTATTGATCACATTGATTCTAATTATCAAAATAACAGACTGTGTAATCTGCAAGCTATCTCTCAGAGTGAAAATATTAAAAAAGGCCAGACTGGTAAGTACTCAAAAGCAGCAAGGGGCGTCAAATCATTTGATACATCAACGCACAAGGAAAAAATATTTCAGTCAATGAATGAGGCAGGAAAATATTTTGACATTTGTAGCGCCTCGGTACGATTTGTTGCAGAACGAGTATATCAAACAGCTTTCTCAAGTAAAAACGGACATAGAATTCGATTTTCATATCTGAAGGGGGATAACTCGTGAGGGTATGACGAAGTCGCCATGATAGAGTTATGCTGTCACGTGATTGCAAATTGTCGTCTGTTTCAATGTAAATGAGTTACCTATGCGCGTTCACCTGGAACGCACTACGTGCTTATATTTTTTAAAAACTCGTTATTTGTTAGGTGCGTCCGTAGTCCGATGCAAACATGTTTGACTATGAAACTCGAGTCAACAATTTACGGGTTCGCGCCTCGCAGCGGGCAATTGCCTGGCGGGAAACGGTTAGATGTTTTTTTTTCTATATAATTGGGGGGAGGGGATAAAGCCCCCTTCGTTGAAGTTCAAAACGAACCAAAACGCAGCCCACACACTATCATTCATAGTGTGCGCGGTTGGTTTTTTCCAACTACGCAACCATGATTGATTTTTATGGGTTGCGTTTTGGTTCGGTTGAGTGCAAACCACGCCCCCGTCATTGTTTGTACTGTCCATAATTAAGTATATGTATGCCTGTAATCTGCCACAAACACTTCTGCAACATCGAGTGGAGATTTACGGCATTGTACTGTCCATAATTAAGTATATGTATGCCTGTAATCTGCCACAAACACTTCTGCAACATCGAGTGGAGATTTACGGCATTGTACTGTCCATAATTAAGTATATGTATGCCTGTAATCTGCCACAAACACTTCTGCAACATCGAGTGGAGATTTACGGCATTGTACTGTCCATACAAAAAACGGGGTCAAAAATGACCCCCAATAATTTTATTAAAATTTTTGATATTAGAAATAAGATGTTTATAAGAATATGGATCCCCAAGACATCAATAATATATTAACTGAGATTTCAAAATTAAAAAATCAAGGAATTGTATTATCTGATAGGCTCAACAGCGAGGAAATATTATCCGATTATGAGGTTATAAACGAGCAATCGAAGCGGGGGCGTTTTACGCTAGCCCGCGAGTATTCTTTTATAAAACGATTACAACATACAATTAATGAGAACCTGTATGGCAATGACGTAAGCGTATTCATTGGGTTATTCACTGCCGTTGAAACAATACGAAAAAAACTCGGGCAGCTTTATGAAAAACGCCGCGAGATCTCTAGTAAGATTAAAAACATTAGGAGGATTATAGACGAAACCCCTGTGGGGAGCCTCAGCTTGAAGTTACCTGTGCCCACGTCGCGTGACGAAGTCGGCATACCAATGTAACATTATATACATGTGATGTGAAAAAGTAATGGTTTATTTTTTTTTCGATAAAGTCGTACTATAACGTTTTTAATTACCTATCCATTAAACCAAACAGCTACTAGTCTAGAATGGAAGCCCAATACATTTCTTAAATTGTAAATTTTCACTGACATGAACGGTCAAATCATTGTGAGTTTTACATTAAGACTTTTTGTGATGTCTAATTGGATCTAATTGTAAAATGTGCTGGCCTGACAGCGGCCAATATAGTGGCCATCTTTGAAATCTTTTTATCATTACTTCTTGTCCTATCAGTATGCTGTCGCCAATCTGATGTTCAGCATGGAAATATAGTGCCATTTTGAAAATATCTGTAAAGGCTGGTCATTTCAACATTGGGTTTAAGTGTGTTTCGTATGTTGTTAGTTCTAAATGGTAGTGATCAGACCGTAAACATCTAGAAAAACTCCTTATAATTACAACTTCACCTGAACCAATGGCCATATTGGCATGGGTTTTCTTTAAAAGACTTCTTGTAATCTCAGATTGGTCCTAAAGGAAAATGGTGGTGATCAGATCTCCAGTATGGCTACCCTGGCATATATATTGAAAATCTTATCATTATGACACAACTTTCGCTTCGATATATTTCTGCCACCATGGAAAGACTCGGCGGAAAATTAGAAAATTTTATTTGAAATTGCGGATCAATTTATAATAATGGTAGGTGAATCACTTACTACTCGGCTAGCCAGAGAGCGGCTAGCAGCGCTTAAAAAGTTTATACCGTTACGAGACAGAGTGAGAGAAAAACTTCAAACGCGGCAACAAATGCAAACTGATTTTGCTGTTGGAAGTGAACAGTTATTTGCCCCGGTAACTAAAGCGACTAAGGATGTTACAGCGGCAACAGAACGAGCAATATATGGAGATATTCCTAAGGAGGGCGAGCGACGAGAAGTGCCTCTTCTTCCTGTACTTGAAAAGATAGCAGCAGAGACCGAACAAACAAAAAAGTCTCTGGAAACACTTCCCGTGGATATAACAACTACTCGACAGCAACAACGACAAAAAGAACGAGTACTAGAAGAACTACGACGACAAGGTGATACTAAAGAAGAGGAAGGAGACGTTACTATAGAAAAAATGTATTCACCACAAAGTATATTTACACACGATGTATACAATAAAATTAAAAGTTTAGATGTCACTGAATTAGCTAGATTCACCGCGCTGAATTTTTCACCTGATCTAAGAGAAAACGCTGTAAACAAAATGTATAAAGAGTACATAAAAAATGACAAGAATTGGATAAAAAAAAGTATACCTGGCAAAACACGGCAAATTTAAAATCACAAAAAATATTCGCAATGATTTTGAGGATTTTAAAAAGATGGTATTGAGTAGAGTGGATAAAGAAACAACTGGAAATGGATATTTAGGCAGCGGCTTAGTTGGAAACGCTAGTGTTACTTGTCCTGGTAGTGTTCTCAGTGATATATCACGGCTGGAAGTACTAATCGGAGGAAAACGAGCCGGAAATAACTCTCCGGAAATAATCAATGAGGCCGCTGATATTTGCAAGCGTTTATTTGCGGGCGGTATTATGGACATTAATGCATATCGAACGCTCATAGACGAGTTAGTGGATGATTAATTGGAAAACTGGTGTTTTTAATAAGGATGATCATACACTACAACCATGATAAACCAGTACTCGTCTACGTGGTAAACTCGCGATTGCCTGTTTACCGCGCGTACTATGGAGATGGTCTCGGTAGCACCATTGCGGGGTTATTTACAAGAATGGCTCCAAAAGTAGCGCCGTTAGCCAAACAATTAGGAATGAAGGCTATTGATGTTATTCGTGATAAGGGTATTAGTGCTATTGGAGATGTTGCCGGAAAGGCGCTTTCTGCAGCAAAGGACAAACTAATGTCATTGGTGAGAAGAAAAAAACAAAAACCACCGGTGATGCCATCAACGACGGTGATGCCTGCAAATGTCAGTAAAGTAATAAATAACGCCGTGGAAGAAAAACTAGAGTCGTTGGCGGCTCAGTCACTCACCAACGCGCCCATGAACGCAATAGCGGGGGAGTGGTCTTAAACAGAATTCAAAGAATTTACGACGAAAAAATCGCAATTGAAAACATCGACATGAATAATAATAGAAATGTTTGCGCGAACCGCTGATCCCGCGTTTGATATGGATGCCCCAGTGCGCAGGGATGATTCTGTCCGTGATTATCAATTTTATTCTTATTATGCAGCGCAACCTGACCTACGATCGCGAATTGAACTTCAAGTCCAAGATACCAGTAGATACTTTCTGCCATGTGAAGCGTTTATCGAAATTGAGGGAGAACTCGTGACAAATGCTGCCGATAATGCACCATACGCAGATGACGATCGTGTTCGAGTTGGTTTCGTCAACAACGGTATCATGGCGTTATTTGAGAGCGCCAGATATCTTATTGACGGGCGAGAAATTGAATCAATAGAACGCGAGGTTGATGTTGCAACGACGATAATTGGGTTAGCGAGATACTCGGATGATTATACAAGATCGGCGGGCCCATCTATGATGTTCGCAAAGGACTCCGCCGATAACGCTGATCATCTTCAGTACGTCAACGTGCTGGTGGAAAGAGATACCGCATTTGCTAATCAAGCTGAAGCAGCCAATCCAGACCGCAGAGCAAGACCGGGCGCTGAGTTCAATATTATGAAAAGTCTTAACAATAATTACAATATGGGATTCGCAGCACGAGTAACAATGTTGCAAAGACCACGCCGAACGTTTTCATGCGCGATTCCACTCCATCACATATTTGGGTTTTGCAGAAATGTCAGAAAAGTTATCTATGGGGCTAAGCATACAATCGCGCTAACGCGAAGGGGCGATGATAACAATGCAATATGGCGTGCTGCTGGTGTCGCTGACGGTAAAGTCGTTTTAACTAAAATAGCATTGTGGATGCCGGTGTTGACTCCATCAGTTACCACGGAAGCACGATTGTTAGCATTTATGGAACAGGGAGGAAAATCGTTGTTGAGTTGGCTAGCGGTAACAACTGATGCTAAAGAGGATAACGTCGCCGATACGTTTACATGGCACCTGGCATCAAAACAGGGTGTTTCAGCCCCGCGTCATATTTTTATAGCGCTACAGAATAGGGAACGATTGGGTAATCAAGAACACAGCCATATGATATTTGATCAATTAGGAGTCAGGGATGTTTCGCTGAGAATAAACGGACAACAGGAACCATCCGAGGATATACAGCTTAATCACGGCGACAACCATGTCGCACGTGTGTATCATCGATTGCTGTCATATATGGGTCGTGATCAAAACGTCGACACTGGTTTGCAAATATCACAACTTGATTTTAAAAAGCTGTATCCGATTTATTATTTTTCGTTGGAACATCTTGATTTAACGAGACAATCCGTCGTTGATATACACTTCCGAGCTCGTATAGCCCCGGGTGGTGCCAATTACAGAGCAGTTGCTGTCATTCTCAGCGATAAATCAATGCTGTTGGAAGGTGTTGGTGGACGAATGAGAATCGTTGATGCGCCAGTGGAAAACATGTAATTGAAAGCACAAACGCGTTTACAATAAATGTCGTATAGTGTCGTCAGTGTAGAGTTGACTGATGGTCAAGTCAAGAAATTACGATCAAAGTCGGCTAAACAATGCGGGACCACAATAACGCTGAAGCCGTCGCAGATGGCGGGTGGTAATCATAAGATATCGTTGACGGCGCGTCAAATAAAACATTTCAATAATGCGATGAAGAATAAAAAGGGTGTTCAAATAGATTTTTCAGCCGCAGCGATTAAAAACATGGAAAAGACCGGTGGGATATTTCCGCTGTTAGCTGCGATTCCGGCATTAATTGCCGCGGCCGCACCAGCAGTGGCGAAGGCGGCGGCGTTAGGAGCCGTTGGTACCGCGGCGGGAATGGCATTGAAGAAGGCAACCGGGAAAGGCTACAAAAAAAAACGACCCGTGGCCGGAAAGGGTCTAAGACTACCGGGAACCCCGTATTCATGGTACTCGGGAAAGGGTCTAAGACTACCGGGAACCGTTTATTAACGCAAGAGTCTATGACTCCAATGTCTAATTTTGATTTAATAGACGCCGCAAACGCGCTAGCGATAAAAAACTTCAGAGGTGTTTTTATGAGGGATCAATTACCGGCGGCACCAAGGAATATTGAAACCGGCATAATTAACCTCGATGGGTCCTCCGGAGCGGGAACTCATTGGGTTGCGTACGCGATTGATCCGCGTGCGATCGTCTATTTTGATTCATACGGGTTAGCTCCGCCAAAAGAGTTTATGCGGTATATCCGGGCGTGTTCAGCCCGGGTTTTTTATTCCACGTTGCCAACACAGCAGTTAAGCGACCCGCCGATATGCGGCCGTGAGGTATTAAACGTACTCGCGGCGATTTCATCATCGCGAAAACCACCTCATGTAGTTGTAAACGAATACACTAGTGGGGTCGTAGAGGCCCGGCGGGTTAATTAGAAACGCCGTTTTTTTTACAATAACGATGATTGATATTTGGGGACGACCGGTTTCGGCGCTGAAGGAATCCACGGAAACGCTCGCCACCGATGACATAAAAAAACTAATCGAGGATGAAATCGCCGATACGTTGAATTTAACCAGTGTTGACCCAGGTGAAATAGTCGTATTTCAAGACCGCCAGGGTAAATTGAAATCCAGTAATGTGTCGCTGGATGATGTTTTAACACGACAGCGTGATGCCGCCGAGGACACTATCGCGTTGTATACCGGCGACGGACGACTCAAACCGGGTGAACATATATCGGCGGTAACATTAGTCAAAGACGGTTTTATAAGGTTGGATAGATCGGTGACCGAACTCGACGCGCAGGTGAAAAAATCTGCCACCGAGGTGAAAAAATCTATCACCGATATACAGCTCACTACCGCTAGTTTTTTCGGGACCCCGACGGTAACCGAACCGAATATTACAACAATAAGGAATACTATTTTGGATTTTGCAACGCTGTCGGGCCAATTTTACACGTTGCGAAAAAATGTTAACAGGATCGATGACAACTTTGATAAATTCTTTGGTAAAAAAAATACCAAGCTGGATGAGATTACAACAACTATAAATGATATCACTGCGTATGGACAGGAAATAAAAACAATCAAAACTGATGTTGCAACAAACAAAAGGAGTGTAGACGCGCATGAACGGGAAATAGAAATAATCGGCGCTAATGTTGCAACGATCATAAATAATGTAGACTCGCATGGACGGAAAATAGAAACAATCAAAACTGATGTTACAATGATCATAAATAATATGAGCGCGCATACACAGGAAATAGGAACAATCAAAACTGATATTGAAGCGAACAAAAAGGGTGTAGACGTGTATAGAGGGGAAATAGGAACGATCAAAACTGATGTTGCAACGAGCAAAAGAAATATAGACGTGTATGGACAGGAAATAAAAACAATCAAAACTGATGTTGCATCGAACAAAAGGAATATAGACGCGCATACAGGGGAAATAGAAACAATCGAACTTGATGTTGCAGCGAACAAAAGAAATATAGACGCGCATACAGGGGAAATAGAAACGATCAAAACTGATATTGTAGCGAATAAAAAAAGTATAGACGTGCATGAACAGAGAATAGGAACGATCAAAACTGATATTGTGGCGAACAAGAATAATATAGACGCGCATGAATGGAGAATAGAAACAGTCAAAACTGATGTTGCAGCGAACAAAAAAGATGTGGACGCGCATACACGGGAAATAGATACACTCATTACTAAGGTTGCAGCGAACAAAAAAGATGTGGACGCGCATACACGGGAAATAGATACACTCATTACTAAGGTTGCAGCGAACAAAAAAGATGTGGACGCGCATACACGGGAAATAGATACACTCATTACTAAGGTTGCAGCGAACAAAAAAAATGTGGACGCGCATATACAGGAAATAGATATACTCATTACTAGGGTTGCAGCGAACAAGAATAATATAGACGCGAATTTGCGGAGAATAGAAATAATCGGAACTGATGTTGAAGCGATTAAAGACGGACTACCGAGAGTAGCAGAGCAATTCAAAAAAATAAAAATCCCTCATGAGAACATCATCAACACAGTATACACAATTCGGCATGGATCATTCGATTGGACTCCTACACAGAATACAGTAAATACTACCGCAACTGTTAAGGGCATTTATCGATTGACACTGGTTTCAATGATGCAGTTTAATATATTATCGTCGAGTTCATCCGGGTTTAACAATACAATATCAACAATTATAGACAAGAACGCAACTGAACAGTTTACAATTTATGCCGTTGATGGAAATTTAGCCCGGGCAAACATCACATGGTATGTGGAATTTGTAGCGAATCTAAGTAATTAAAAACACTAGCTCTTTTAGAATAAAATGACCACCAAGGTAATTGAATCAGAGGTATCACCGACGTCACATCAATATCGATTCGATACCGCAAAAGAATTCTCCGCGAACTTAAAAACGCTTTCCGAACAATACCGTGCAAAAATAAAAAAATACCGTCGTAAAATAACCGCCATCGACGCGGTCGTGTACTCGGTGTCGGGTATAGTAGCTGGCACCGGTGTTATTTTATCCACGGTGACCACGATAGCCCCGATCGCTGTTCCAATCGCTGTCTCCGCGATGACAACAGTTGCTGGAGTCGCCAACGCAATCACTAGAAAGATATCATCGTGTTTTCAGAAAAAACTCAACGAGTATACAGTAAAACATCAAATAGTATCCGACGCATACTCGAAATTATCCGGGTTGATCTCATTATCGATTGATAATTTGTTCGTATCCGATGTTGAATTCTCCACGATGGTCCAGTTGTATAGCTCCGCGATGTCAAAAATCGAGGATTTTTAACTGGAAGCCGGAACCACCTGGTTGCTGAAATTAGACACTAAAGACAACGAATAATAATAATGTCGCTGAACCCCGAAGGGTTTCAGTTGCTTCAACGGATCGCGGAGAACACCACTCCGGTACAAACAAATATGATATCGATAACGTCAACGAAACCCGAATTCAGTGTGAACTTCCCGTCGCCGGTTCCAGTGAAGGAAATAGCGCTGGCAAAATTGCGAATATATCACAGTTGGCCTAATATTCGAGCGAACGCATTTAACGGACAACAACCTAATAACTCGCTGGTTTTTGCACGGACAAATAAACCCGATGGGACCCCAAACTGGGAGGAGGTTACAATACCAACTGGGTCATACCAAATAGAGCAAATCAATAAAGAATTTCAACGCAGGATAAAATCGATCACAGGAAAAGAATCAAAAATCGCTATTACGGTTCATGAACCGACGTTATCGTCGACGATTGAAATAAGCACACCGGGGTATATGGTTGATATTTATAACAGTTCAATAAGAACCATACTAGGATGGCCTAAGAATCCACCCGCGGACGCCCCCCCATCAACTATCCTCAGATACGATAACGGAGATGGTGGTAGGCATATTGCTCCATACAACGTAAATATTGCATCGGTGATAGCGATTAATCTAGTGTGCGATGTTATCGAAGGGAGTTACCAGGTGGATACCAAGCAATCAAATCAGGCTCAACAGGGATATATCCTTTATTCATTTTCACCAACAGCCCCTCCGGGATTTTTAATCGTTGAGAGTCCGATTAATCCGGTCTATATGCGATGCCATAATCGGTTTTTAACGAGAATTAATTTTAGAATTACCGATCAGTCAAATAACCTAATTGATCTGCAAGAGGAGGAGTTAGTGATCACTCTGTTTGTAAGATCATAGCAGCAGGGGGGGCGATGACATCGACGCGGTCGTCGATGTGCTTACCGGACGCTGACGACGCTGGGATCGGCGCGCAGAAGGTATTAATTAAACCAAATGACGTTCCGGACGATCCCCTCGACGACGACGTCGTTTTTTTTTTACCAGGCGCTGACGACACCGGATCCGCTGAGTGCAGAAAGTACTAATTAAGCCAAATGACGTTTGGACAAAATGTCGGATTCGCCCCCCCTGCTGCTGTTCTTATTTCATAAAGTGTCTGAGCCAAAAGAATACCCCTTTCAGGCTGATTTTGTGTTTTCACCTTCCTTGAAACAGCTAACGAGGTTATACATTTTTTTCTCTAGCATGAAGCCATCCAACGTTTTGGTTATTAATACAATCTTATGCCACCCCATTTCTATCATCCAAACTATACATCGAAATACATAGGTCATTGGTCTGACAGTTTATGGGGGGGGGGCATTTTTTCCTAAATTTGCTAAGGGTCAGACGGGGAAAAAATGGTTAAAAGTGTCAACTGGGTCAAATCGCAAGGGTAATCGTAAATGGTTTTAAGTTAAAAAATAGACATACACAAACAAATATACAACATAACGACAAACAAGTTTTCTTCAAGAGTGAAAGAGTATATCCTCTCTGAGCAAATGAGATACCATGAATAGGGCCTTTGGGATATCTTCTATTTTCTCCCTGCCCTGAATTATTTCCACCAATTCTTCAGTTCTACAAGCAAATTCATCTTCTGTTTGTAATCCTACGGCATCCAGTATTAACGCCCCATACTCCTAAACTTTCATAGATTTTGATTTAGTTCCCATTCATTTTGTCAAGGTCTTATTGTTTCTTCTAAATGTCCTTGTCCTTTCTCTCCTTATCCAATATGGACTTCCTTTTCTCAGCTTCGTCGTTGAGGACATTGTAGATAAGGTTCTTTCCAGCTTGTCAGGTTTCCATATCACGGATGCATCCAAATGAGTGTTACTGGTTTCTTCTCTGTACGTCAAGAGTTATTTTTAAGTAAGGGTAAGTATCTATGCTGCTACTAACCAGTTTGTTATTCAACAACAAATCTACCTTGCTGAACAACGAATGCATGTAATTATTGTCGGGAGAGACCTTGGCCTCAGCATCTGTAACGGTGTTGTCCGTTTTGGAAATTTTAACTTTCAAGTACTTGTTTTTGCAATTAAGATCGATTTAATCTTCGGACTGTTCTTTGATTTCCAAATACGATATGGTTGAGGCAATCAAACACGAGAAGGGATAAAGGTATACCTTTTGGGATTACTGCATTCTCAAACAGATCCAGTTCTGACCGGAGTCATTCGCCATAATCTCGGTGCATCGTTTTAGTAGTAATCAATGACATCTAATTATCTGGCTGTTCTTTTTCTAGTCTTCCTAGCAACTTGTTTACGAGTTCTGTAAATGTCTCCTGCTGCATTATGCTTGTTGTGACCTGAATGAGGAAGGACTACCACGGTCAGCAGCATGCAGAACATTTATAGGGCTCCTTAGTGATGCAAAAGGTATTTTCCGGTTGAAGCCACGTGTCTTTGCCTGATTTCAAGAAATATTCTCTGGGAATTACTTGTCAATGATGATACTTTGGAGGAATTATTTTCCTTGAGTCAAAACGGCATCTTTCAAGGCGGGCAATCCTCGTGACACAGTCGGTTTTATTACAGGATCTATCCATATGAACGAAGAATTAACTATGTCCTCGTTTTCGAGCGACTCCTCAATAGACAGGATACATGACGTTCAACTCGCAAGAGGATCGTTTTCCTCTCGAGGTTGAAATAATTTTTCTCAGATCTCCTTATATACAAATGTTGTCACTGTTGAAATACGACTTATTGACAGGCAAATAATAAGGATGTACAAATTCACTGCGAACGTGATATGTGTTTTACGCTCATTGTAAGCAACCACGGCAAAGTCCACTTTGAAAGAAATGACTCGCAGTTAGGATCATCTGTTATTCCCACTACGTTGTACTCCATCACACAATCATCACACTTATTCCTTCGTTTATTGGATAGGGTATTTAAAATATTATTTTTAAAAATCCTCGTTGCTGTTGATGACTTTCTTGTGACCCTGATCAATGACTTCATCCAAGATAACTAACAACTCAGAACAAAAATTAATGGTCATAGTTTGGGACCCGACGGTTAGAAATATTATGGTACTAGATCTTGACCCTTTTTTTTTTTGGCCATGGCTTTGCTAAACTGTTCGTCGAACATGGAAACAATCGTTTCCACCACATTTTGAGCGTTAATATAATACCCCTCAAGATGTTCAATCGAGAATTGGTTGGTAATGGCTTTTAGAATTCATACACCAGGGAATTATTTTTGTCCAAAGAGATTTTGCGCCTGCCTGTACAGTAGGTCGACCAACAAGTGTTTCCATGATATTTAGAATTTGCTTGGTATGAATGATTCTACCAAAGTGTTTCCCAAGGAGCTTCGTGATCAAAATAGACGGCTTGAGGTCCTTCGTCAAAAAGCACAAAATAGTTTTGGGAAACACATCTGTGGAACTGCCACTGTATACAGTTAAGTAAATTTCGTTATTCTTAATTCGAGCGTTCTTCTTTCCGATGAGTCA